>JFHB01000131.1:0-84381 GCA_000729835.1 Atkinsonella hypoxylon
CTCATCGGCGGAGGGAACACTGAAGAGAGAGAAAAAATATTACAAATCCTCGATTCAAGGAGCGAGAAAAGAACATGGACCAGTTCTTCGCGCCACCCCTTCCAGACAGAGGCCTGGTGAAGTCGCCAAACCCGCATCTGTCCCCTCTTTTCCACTCCTCATCACGTTGGGACCGGCTTCGCTTTCGCAGCCATGAACGTGGTGATTCACACAAGTTCCGTAACCATGAGTTTTCGCCCATGAAAAGTCGTCTATCCGACCCTGTTGACATCCGCCAACCTCATCTCTTTCTCGGCCGGTACGTGCGTGCTGCAATCTTCACAACTCAACCTGCTTCATCTTTGCCGCGTTCTGGACCTTCTGGTACAAGTTAATTGTGCGTGCACAAGGAGTCGCCTTCATCGAGACCGCGAGCCTCCTGCTACCGTTGGCCACCGTCGTTGGCATGAATTCAGGCCTTTTGGCTAATCCGCTCTCAGCATCGCATCTACCGTGTCACACATCCCGTGGATCGTCAATGCTACAACTGCCGCCCGCTCAGGTACGCCTCAAGCCATTGTGCTCTCGATTTCCGTTCTTGTAGTCGTCATACATCTTGCTCGACGACGTTTCTCTCCTGGCTTGCTACCGAGGCCCTCACTCAAATCCCAAGGCTTCTGGAATTCGCTGGCGGTATGAATTGCTGTCCCAGATCAGTCGAGCCACAGCTCTGTCCTTCCTTGCCGCCGCATTCTTGAAAGGACACACTCATGTGCTTGATGTTCTTTCACTTGCCTACGTTTTTCTCTTACATCTTACTCGCCTGGTCAAAGATATTCACTGGCGCCATGCAGCACTTTACCACGCCAATCTTGTTCTTATCGCCGAGTTCCTCATCCTATGCACCGCCCAGCTTCTGCCATGCATCGAGATGGACTTTCGTTGTCAAAAGGGTGCCAGTGTTCTTGGAGCCAGCGTGGCCATAGCAGTTAGCCTCGTCGTAGCTGCGTGCACTCCGTCTGAATGGATTCAGCCTCAATTCACCGAAGAGATTCCTGGTTTCCAAGTCCCGGAGGAGCCTGCTCCGGAAGAAGCTTGTAGCTGGATCGACTATTATTGCACCTACGAATGGATAACACCTCTCATATGGAAAGGCACGTTGAAAAAGCTGGACATGTCTGGCGTTCCCAAGTTGGCTTGGTACGACGAGCCTCTTTATCTTCTTCACCAGATTCAAAAAGCAAGAAGCGTATGTAAATCGACCTTCAAAACCACTGTGCGCTTTCAACGTTCCGAGCTGTGTCTGATGTCTCTTTGGATCGGCCTCTCGTACATCGTCGAAAACGTTGCTCCCTTTGGCATGTTTCGACTACTTGCATTTCTCGACGATCCTGAGTCAGCCATATACAAGCCATGGGTTTGGTTGCTCCTTACTTTCTTCGGTCCTCTGCTCCGGTCTATCCTATTCCAGGGCTATGTGTTCACGTCGACCCGGCTGATTGTCCGTATCAAGTCTGCAATGACACAGGAGCTCTATCATAAGGCATTGGAATCGATGGAGCTTGAGGATGATCCCTTCTCAAAGAAATTTCATGACGAAAACCGTGGCGAGAAGAAAGAATCCGACCCAAATTCCAAATCCACATCCACATCCGCTGGCCGATTGGCTAACCTAATGGCTGCTGATATCGAGGCCGTCTTTCGCGCCCGAGACATTATGATCATCCTAGCCGGAGTTCCTGCGGGAACCATTGTATCTTTTGTCGGCTTGTATCGAATGCTTGGCTGGGCATCCGTTGTTGGAGTCGCTGTCCTAGTTCTGGCCACACCCATCTCAATATTCCTTGGCAAGCTAATGTACAACGCTCAGAAAAAGGTGCGGAAAGCTCAAGACTCACGAATTTCTCTCGTCACCGAATACCTTGCCGCCATCAAAGCCATCAAGTACTTTGGGTGGGAGAAGCCCATCACGGAGAAAATCATTGAATCCCGTGCCGTTGAGCAAAAGGGCTCGTGGACCGTCTCTGTTTTGCAGGTGTTTATCTTGCAGATTACACAGGCTTTTCCCTATCTCGCCTTGATTGTCATGTTCGCGCTGCATGTCATGGTAGACAAGCGCCGGTTGACCGCATCTACTGCTTTCACAACTGTATATCTGGCGAAGAATATTCGCCGAAACATCATGATGGCCAGCGCGTTTGCCAGGTCTTTCGCCGGTGCCTTGGTTGCCTTTGGCAGACTGGACAATTACTTTACAAGCACCGTGCCGCTGGTCAGATACCCCGAGGGACCTCTGCGCATTGAAAAGGGGTACTTTCGCCGCAACAAGAAGGCCACCTTCTCTCTTGAGAACATATCTCTTGACTTTGTCGAGGGCGGCTTGAACGTTATCACCGGTCAGAGTGGCAGTGGGAAATCTACCCTTTTGCTCGCCATCCTGGGAGAGACTTATTTGGAAAGTGGCTGCGTCACGGCTCCTGCTGATATTGCTTACGCCTCGCAGATCTCTTGGCTGCAAAACCAAACAATCCAGGATAACATCTTGTTCGGAAGCACCATGGAGAAGAATCGATATGATCGCATACTTGCAGCTTGTTGCTTGCTCGAAGACTTGCGGGGATTGCCTGAAGGCGACCAGACATCCATTGGCGAGAATGGAACCTCTTTATCTGGCGGCCAAAAGGCGAGAGTGGCTTTGGCCAGGACACTCTATTCCAAAGCGTCTTTATTGCTTCTTGACGATGTGTTCTCGGCCTTGGACGCCAAGACATCTGCAGGGGTTTGGAAGTATTGCTTCTGCAGCGACCTGCTCAAAGGACGGACGGTGGTCCTCGTCACGCAAGTGCCTTGGATCTCCTCCCAGGCTGATTTCTCAATTCTGTTGGAAAAGGGCCAAGTCAAGAAAGCAGAGCCCAACATTGGGATTGTTCGTAGCCCTATCAAGATTGCCGAGGTCTTGGGTGGAGAGTCTGGCGACAGCAGCGTCGAAACTCCCCCGGAACCTGAGCTTCAAGCCAGTGGTGACGCCTTGAACGATCCCGCCAGGGTTGCTCAGGGGCCCCGGCGAAGAACATTGTTGATCAGGAGATGAAGGCCTCCGGCGCCGTGAGTCGTTGGACCATGGTCCAGTATATGAGGTATTTCGGCCATCCCCTCTTCGCCATCTCGTGCCTGCTCGGTCTATTTCTGGCCAACGTCTTCTACTTCGGGACCAACTTCTGGTTGTCAATCTGGGTGGAAGCATACAGCAAGGATACCCCCGTCGATGTCGTGTACTTCCTGGGTATTTTCGCCGCCTTCATCTTTCTCGAGCTGATCTCCTACGGCTTCATCGTCATCACCTTCGAATGGGGTGCCTGGCGGGCTGCCCGACGACTGCACAACGACTTCATCCACGCCATCATGCGCGTCCCGCTCTCCTGGTTCAAGACCATCCCCATAGGCAGAATCACCAACCGATTCTCCGGCGACATGGCGTCGATCGACGGCATGCTCAGCAGCATGCTCCGCCAGACAGTGGACATCTTCATGGCGCTGTTCTTCCGCCTCGGTGCCGTAAGCTCCATCATGCCCATCTTCATGATCCCGAGTCTGGCCACCTGCTTCGTCGGCGTCATGATAGGGGAAATGTACACTCGCACCGCGGTCGTGCTGAAGCGTCTCACATCCTCCGCGCAGTCTCCCGTCTTTTCCCAATTCGCAGACACCCTCGCCGGTCTGTCCGTCATCCGCGCCAGGAAGGGAAAGGCCGAGGAATTTGCCTTTGAGCTCGCGGATAAGCTCCGCGCCTGGTCTGCCGCCGCAGAGGCCAACTACAACTGCAATCGCTGGGTTGCCATTCGGATCGACTTTGTCACGTCGCTTGTGTCTCTGTGCGCCGGCATCATCGCCATCTCCAAGGCTGGAATCGTCGGAGCTGGCTTGGTGGGCTTCTCGCTCACCAACGCCAATGACCTTAGTCAGATGGTGCTTTACATGGTGCGCGTCATGAACGACCTGGAAGTCGAGATGCAAAGCGTAAGCCAGTGTCTTTGCACAGTGGACATGAATGCAAACACAATTGCAATGCTAACATGAGCAAAAATCAGTTCCACCGTGTCAAGGAATACGTCAAGCTGGAACCCGAGGACAAGGACGACAAGCCGTATCCGGACGAGGGCGACACCGAGTATGTCGATGACGAAGCGCATGTCATTCCTCACAATTGGCCCCGCTCCGGCGAGATTGAATTCCGCAACGTCACCGTTCGATACGATGCAGATGGCCCAGATATCCTCAGCAACATCAACCTCAAATTCCGGGCTGGCGAACGAGTCGCGGTTGTAGGTCGCACGGGGTCCGGCAAGAGCACTGTAAGGCCTATCCCTCCTCTCCCGCGCCACAAACTTTTGATTCCAAGAAAAAAAAGAGAGAAAGAGAAAGAAAAAGAAAAAGAAAGACTTACTCGAAACATCCCAGCTTGTCCTATCCCTTCTCCGCTTCACGCACCTCACCTCAGGAGAGATACTGTTCGACGGCATCGACATCACCAAGGTGCCCCGGCACCGCCTCCGCGAAAGCCTAACCATCATCCCCCAGGAAGCCGTGCTCTTCAACGGGTCCGTAGCGTCCAACCTCGATCCCACAGGCCGGATCCCGCGCGCGGAGCTCCAAGAAGCCCTGGCCCACTGCAAGGGCATCGCCTCCTTCCAAGACGCCCAGGCCATCACCTTGTCCACCAACGTGGACGCGCGCGGCGAGAACTTCTCCCACGGCCAGCGCCAGGTCCTCTCCCTCTGCCGCGCCCTGGTCCGCAAGACCAAGCTCATGCTCCTCGACGAAGCTACCGCGAGCATGGACTACGACACGGACCGCGGCATCCAGCGCGTCCTCCGCAACGACCAAGGCGCCACCGACGGCCGCACCCTCATCACCATTGCCCACAGGCTACGAACCATAATCGACTACGACAGCGTCGTCGTCATGAGCGCCGGAAGAGTCGTCGAGTAAGTCTTTGTGTATCTCCCCTGCTTTTACCCCCCTACCCTGCTGGACTTGCTCTAGACATGGTTCTCCCAAGGGCCTTTACAACGCAAGGGGTCAGTTTTACGACATGGTCTACCACAGTGGTGAAATGGAAGCGCTTCAGGAGATGCTGGAACAGTAGATCAAGTCTTGTCTGCGTTGCATTCTCGTCATCATCATCTCATCGAACAGGTAGATGGCGTCTCATCTGGTCTGGTCTTCAAGAGTCAATTGAGGAAAGTGGTTGAGAACCGCGGGACATGAATTGAAAAGCGTAGCATGTCGCATTCATAGACTGGACATTTGAGTTTGAGCTGCGTGCGATTCATATGAGCTACTTACCGCTTAATTCAGCTTCAGGGATCATCCGTAGCGATGTACAACTTAGCAGTGAAGAGACGATGTATGTCCTGTGGACACACAAAGGGCTTGTGGCACCGCATCAAGATGACATCCATCTGTCCCCCGAAGCAAGTAGCAATATTTTTGAAGAAGATCCTCCTTCACATCCATTTCTTCCCTCTCGTCGCTTTCCAGCCTACATTACCGTCTGCCATTCTTCAGCAACCCGGTTAGAAAGCGTTCACCAAGTAAAGAGAAATGGAAAACAAGAGTATCATTATCGACCTGCCTATGGTCCCCAAACGCCAAATCTTGAGACAGTAACCATCATCATAATCCTTCGGAACAACAGCCCTGTGAATGGTGACACAAAGAATAGGAAAGAACAGTACGCCCCGCACTTCCCGAGATTTTTTTTTTTTCTTTTCTTTTACTCCTCCCTTTTCATATTGTGACCAGACTGATTTCCAAGTCGAAAGTAACTGGTGCGCGCCGCGTGTCTGAAAATCGAAGTAGTAGCTTGCTACCCTGTTTTTTCTTGTGCCTCATGATTTGTGTGAACCAATCGATCATTTATATGCTATCGCTGTCTTTTGCCTGATTGTGAGTATCCAAACGTTTACGTCTCCATGCTAACCTACACACGCCATGTCGGGTGTGTCATCTATTGTCCATCGAACTCTTGGCCTTCCATAGCCGCCACTCCAGCTTCGACGTTGTGATAGTCAAGAATCTCAGAGTACCTATTTGGGAAAGAATCAGTATAGTCGTTCTTGTACGTTCTCATATATTCAAGCATACATCATGATTTTCCACGTATCAACAGGCAGATCGGCGTCGTTGAAGCTCCAGTCAAATTTCTCCTCGGCCACAGGCTCGTCACTAGGATCGTGGTAGGGGGCAAGGTATTCGTGCGCCAGAGCTGACGTAGCCGTGATGCGCTTCTTCGGGTCAAACACGAGCATACTTTCAAGTAGATCAATTGCTGAAATATGACAAGTCAGTCAGACGTATGCAATCAGGCCAGCCGGGCTCGGGCTCTACAATAATACGCGCTAGTGGGAATCCGTACCTGGCGGATCTGCGTTCTTGAACTTGTTTATCAGAGGCTGACGCTCGCGCTTTGGTAGCGACTTGACAAATCGTAGCGTCTAGAACATCGCAAATCAGCAAGTTGTTGATGTTGGCTGTGGGCCGTCTTTGTTTACGAATGCTGCATTTGAATGATGCACTCACGTTTTCACTAGCAATCGTATTGATGACTTCATCCGGAGGAGTGCCGAGTAACTCGGTGATGATAGAAAATTGGTTGACATGGTCCTTTCCTGGGAAAAGAGGCTTGCCTTCGAGCATTTCTGCGAAGATACACCCTGCGCTCCATATATCGACCTCCACATCATACTTTTGCCAGGTGAGCATAATTTCGGGTGCTCGGTAGTACCTAGTAGAGACATAGCCTGTCATCTGAGGATCTTGAATTCTCGCTAAGCCGAAGTCGCAGATTTTCAAGTCACAGTTCTCGTTGACCAGTATGTTGCTAGGTTTCAAGTCACGATGGACTACTCCGGCAGAATGCACATATTTTAGGCCCCGCTGCGTTGTATTTTGTATTTCAGCCTTGCACAAAAGCGAATGAGAATTGCTGTGTTTCATACCATGATTTGATACAGAAAGTATTGGATGAACTGTTTCTCTAATGGTCTCGAGGTCAAGAGTCTGTGCAAGTCGGTGCCCAGAAGTTCGGTGACAAAGTAGCTAGCACCATTGAGTTAATTTCTTAAGCATGAGAGGCATTGCTTCGATCGAAATGTGGCATACATGTCTTCGAGGGGCGAAATAAAGATGTCGCTGAGAGATATGACCTGTTCTCTCGAGATGAGCACATTTCAATTGCAATATTGTCTCCGTAGCTGACAGCGACTCACATTTTCGTGCTTGAGATGTTTGAGGAGCTTCAATTCTCTATAGGTTCGCTTCGCAAGGACTGGGGTGCTGAAAGGTTTCATAATCTTCTTGACAGCTACATTTTGGTTCGTGAGCTGATCCCGAGCGGAGCTTCATCGGAGCAAGCAGGTTAGCGGTGTGATGGAGGTTCCGCGATTACAATAATCGGTGGCAATCATTCGACTTACCAGACAAGACCAAATGCCCCCATGCCGACTGGCTGAAGATCGGAGTATCTGTCAAGAGTGGTCAGCATTTCGCATCAGAAGTATCAGGATATCTATGATCGTAGCTTACCTCGAAGTAATCTCGAAGGTTGTGCCAAATATTTGGGCGCGCACGAATTCAGCCATCTCGATGAGTCGTAGGATTCTGCTTCTAAATATTTGTGATGGCGGAGTGATGCGGAGAGCCGGAGGGACTGCGAGTCCCAGTCAAAGAGGGCGAAGAGTTGCGCCCGTGTCGATGCAGGATGCAAGACGGTAATCTGGGTTATTGTCTGTGTCTGATGGGAGAAGTTAGTGGGGCTCTCAAGTATAAGCTCCACGCAGGTGATGCACTGTTGCAGTATGACAACGGATGAGTGGGTTTTTTGGTTGATATAAAGGTTGATGGTCGGTCAACAGCGTCAGGATAATGGGAAGAGCGGGGCAGATGCCTAAATCATATCAGAAGAGATATTAATCTCCAATGAGTCGCTGCGCCAGGCACTTGAACTGGCCCGCACAGCATTAACAATGAATCAACTGCTAGCTTGAAGTTAAAGCTGTGAGTGGAGTTCCAGGGTCGTCGACGGAGGTATAGCAGCTTTTCGCGGTCTGATGGGGAATAGAAGAATCTTCTGCAGTGGGAAATGGGGCATCTGCTCCAGTAGGATTTCGCAGCACCACGACCGCGAAGACAAATATCTCCGGTTTCGGTAATAGCTCACCCCAGACGTAGAAACAACTAGTCGTGAGTCGTGGCGTGAGGGTGCCAGCGAGGATTACTCGAAAATGCTCGAAAATGCTGCATTGATCACAACGAACCTGCAACGGCATTGTACGAGCAGCCAAGCAGCCATTCAGCCGTCAGTTCGCTTGAACGATGATGGAAATATCATTTGAGCAGTCGGTAATGGGCGAAGGCGTGGGGTGACGACAACCTGTCGCGGCATGGCGAGGCCCTGGGTGGCACCAGCAGACCATTCTACCACTGACCACTGAATATCCGCTGAGAACCTGCGTTGCCAAACTAAGCGCATAGCGTTCCATTCCAGGTGCCGGTTGTGGACCTGCTCTCGGTATCACATCGGTGGTGCCTGAGAGCATTGGAAAGCACGGCAAGAATCATTGCTGAGACCAACCAAATCGCCTGAAAGTAAGATACAGAAAGAAAACTTGCTAAGCTGTCCAAACTCGAATAAGTGACATAACAGCTAGATCACTGACGTGGGGTAATTGAAAATATGTTTGACAACGGCGAGCGGCGTTTCAAAGCAAGCAATTTTCCTCGGTACACACCTTTTCGGCTCTTGCAAGTTGAAATATGCAATAGGCATCTAGGAGTAAAATTGTAGCCGCAAGTGAGCTCGCCGAGAACCGAGAGAAAGAATCTGCGCCACTATATTAGATTCGAATTGCCTCGCAACAGCATATGCGCCTAGTCGACTTCTTCGACACGGAGCGGGTGACTCACTGGCCAAGAGCTTAGAGAATACGGGTTCTGCTACCGTTTGGTGGAAACTGAGCGTCACGACAATCCCAAGTGTGAGTCGGTGTTTTAAAAAGACCAAATCGTTGACTTGCGCGGTTGTGGCAAGCAAGACTCCAATACTATGCCAACATGAGGAAGCTCAACAGATTGTCAGACTGCGCCGAATTGCTCGAGATACTTGGCGGTGAAAGAGATACTGCAGAGTAGGGAGGGGGGGGAGAAAAAGAAGTGTAAAAGGAAGAAAACGGTCACAACGCAGACTAGATGTCGTAATTTCCCTGCTTAGTCGGACTCGGCTTGTGCTTGCTGACGGGAACAAGCCAAGAGAGCAACTGGATAAGATCAGGAATGATACCGTTGTAGGCGGTTTAGGCTTTCGGGTTCCGGGGGGAGGGGGGGGGGGGGGGGGCTTGTCGCGTCCACACGGATCAATGTTTTGGAGGCTCGAATCTCGGATAACTCTGCAAGACTTTCGTGTCAATAGTTGATGGGTCTGGCAGGGCTCCGCTGGCAGCAGGACCACAGTGCCACCGTGGTACCTAGTTAGCTAGCTGGTCTTGAGGGATGTTGGGATGCTGGAATTGGTGTCTACTGGTCGGGCAGAAGAGGGGAGAGGGAGGGGAGAGGGAGAGGGAGAGGGGTGGATGGGGCGTGTGTCCTGATGCGGTGGGAGCGGGCAAGCTCAAGAGTGGATGATCGATCGAGATCCCTGGCACGCATAAGCACTTGGGTACTCCGCCTTCCATACTCATTGCACCCAGCTCTCATGTACCACACTTGCATGCTGCGCGTGGAGCCGGCCCAATCTGGATGCAGCCTGGTTGGACAGAGGAAGGGAAGGAAGCAGCACCGAGTCCACTTCAAGCACCAACCGGGCATTTGCTTTCCGCTGAGCAGTCAGTGTCAGTGGGTCTCTCAAGACTCAAGACAGAGAGCACATATGCAGTATTTTGTCATAACAGGGATCATGCGTGACCAATCAACCACAGTGACAGTCTGTACAGCAGTTTCAGACAGCAAGCTCCAGTTGTTAAAAAGAAAAGACGAGGAAACAGCTCCATCATGCCAATTCGTCCGCCACAAGCAATTGGGACGAGAGTCCGAGCAAACCGATCGAAGGTGAATAAAAGCATAGTCCCCAACATCTCACTATACCACTAGTGTTCATCTCTCCTCTCTCTCATTTTTTTTTTTTTTTTTTTTTCCTTCTTTTTTGTCGCTAAAGTAATTATGGCAGTTAAGATCAGAACCGGCCGGGGTCCCATGCCGCATCTATTCCAACAACATGCCTCTATGCAGATGCCTTCTCCTTGCGGAACTAGCTCCATATCTGCCGCGTATCGAGATCTGCAGAAGGTAGTCGAAGTCCGCCGACGACTTCAAGCACGAGGTGTGTGTGTCGGGAACGAATAATCACGCTCAACATCTTAGACACAATGACTCAAGCCGCCGTACTGGCCAAGGGCTTGTTATGGTTATTCTAGCTCATCGGAGCCCATCCGAGGTGACGAAAATCGCTTGGGTTATGTATTCCCGTCTCTTCCGTCTTTCCTGCTGACGGTCGGGCGTCCCAGCTGCGATCAACTGCGAGCTGATGAAGGGCCTGTCGCCCTGATCTTACCGGCGGGCTCGGCCGCCATCTCCACCGCGATTATTAGCACGTCTCTCGACTGAGAACCTGATGGCGAAATATTCACTCTGAATGGGCATCTGTGAAACTGCATGATGATCTGGACTGCCATCCTCCATGCTGACTCGCGGCTTGGCGCCAAGGATCCCGCCCCAACTCGCTGTGCCGTGGGCAAAAGCCACCCAGCGGTTCCATTGCTGACAGCAGAAGTGCATGTGCAAAAAAAAAAAAGTGAGAGAGACAAGAGAAAATCGAATCGAATCGAACTAATCATCTGGCCACCAACATCACAGGCGGCTAGGCGGCTGTCAGCCAGCTGGTGTGAATATCTTGCTGTGGCAGGCGCCCTCCCATGCAACTGACAATAAACAACCCGGGTTTTAAACAATTGCAGCCTCGTACCTCGTAACCACTAACTGATAAGACAGGATCAACAGTCCTAGGCCCTACTTGGCATGCCGCGCCAATGTTTGTAGCAGCTGGTCTTGATTGCTACAATCCGGCCAGACTTCAGAATCCCAATCCGGGCCGCCGTTGTTACCCCTCCCCCGCCGCGCACTGCCGACGAGACACTACGTCATTGGTCTTCTCTACTCCGTCGTACCTAGGTAGATAAATACCTAGGTACCTAGTTACCCAAGGTAATAATACCCAAGGCAATCATGCAGAGGGAGGCAAAATCGCCAATATCCACTCTTTGGACCGAAAACGGGTTCATTTCCCCGCATCATGCTGTTCCGCACAAACTGTGCTGTGCGCCTTTCAACCCCGAAGCATGACCGCCCAAGACCAGCAGACGCGCATCATTGGAAAATTGAAAATTGATGAAAAAAAAAAAACATGGCATTTCCGCGACACCCCCGAGCAGATTGCCAGTTAGTTACCGTCGCTCCGGGACCCTGTTCTTGCTAGCGTGTGCTCCCCATGTGGTCCGAGCATGTCAGGGGGTCTCCCAGATCGAGCCGGGCTAACGGGATCACTGGTGCGCAGCATGTTCCCTCAGCCCGTGGGTTAGCAGCGCGCGGTACTTAAGAGCTGCTAGGGCCCTGCGCGCACTTTCGATCCTCCCCGCCCGCCACGTCCATCGACAGCTTGGTGCACAATCGATACGTCGGCCCTTGATGGACGAAATGCTCCGCCACGTTCCCAAGCGGCGGCAGCAAATCCGAGTTCCAACGACAAGGACACTAACTAAGCCAGTGTCAAGACGACCCGAAAAAAATTTTATTTTTTTATTTTTTTCCCTAATAGCAATGCGTTCACTTAACTAACCCCGTCACTGGCCATGTGTCCCAGCACCTCGGGTGTCTCCATACCGCTTTTTGCAAATGCCTCGATGCACGCCTGCTGCGCACATCTGGGCCGCTCGCCCACAGTACGTCATGAGACTTGCAAACGGTTGTCGGTCATACTTTTCCTGGCTCAATTTTTACACCGACAAGGACGTAATTGTGGCCCGACGGACCCGGTGGCCAGATGCGACTCTTCAATTTCATTATGGCATCTAGTTATGGATGTGCTGCTGTAGTCATTCAACCCATGTATCCAAAGCATCCCAGCTGCAAACAATGAGACATAAAAAAGAATGATTCTAGGAATTTGTCGTGAAATCTCATCTAGGAATGTATCCTTCGTTCCGTCACCACAACCCTTGCTATCCAGAAACACCACCGCAACTGAATGTCTCCTTGCCTCGTCGGCCAATGTATTGACGGACAACCTTCTACATGGAAACGGTGTCCCGTCACTTTCTCTCGACCGCCAGAGGCTCCACGTTCCAGATTTCCTCGGCATACTCGTTGATGCAGCGATCGCTTGTGAAGAAGCCCATGCGCGCCACAGAGGTGATGCACTTGGCGATCCATTCATCCTGCTTCCGGTACGCCTCGTCCACGAGCCGATGCGTCTCGACGTAGCTGTGGAAGTCGTCTGACACGAGATAATAATCTCCGTGGTTGCGGACCGCACCAATCATGGCCCCAAAGTCGTGGGGAGTGCCAAACGTGCCCTTTTCAATCTCGTTGAAGACCCTGTCTAGATCCGAGTCGATGCTATGAGATCCGTAGGTGTGTGCGTGGCGAAGATCTTCTACGTCTTCGGCAAGATTGCCAAAGAGAAAGATGTTGTTTTCGCCAATCTCGCGCGTGATTTCGATCTGGGCAGCATTAGCTTCACCTGTCGTGGACAAAACTGAGGGTTGTGCAAGTGGTCATGTGGTTTGGAAAGAGAAGCCTTACGTTTGCGCCATCGCAAGTACCAATGATGAGACCGCCGTTGAGAACGAATTTCATGTTGCTTGTTCCGGAAGCCCTATGTTCGATACGAGTTAGATACATACCTAGCTAGCAATTTGTAGAGAATCATGTTGCATGTTTCGTAATGTTCAAAATTACACCATTGGTTCCGTTGCCAGAGAATGAAAACAGGAAGAATACGTACTCGGTTCCAGCAGTAGAGATGTGTTCACTAATGTCGGAAGCTGGGCAAATGATTTCTGCCTTGCTCACGTTGTAGTCTTCCAAAAAGATAACCTTGAGGAGATCGCCAATATCTTCATCTTTGTTGACAACAGCTCCTACAGAGTTGATAAGATGGATAATTTGCTTGGCCATCCAGTACCCCGGGGCTGCTTTGCCGCCAAAGATGGACACGCGCGGAAGCTGCTTCTTGCGTTCTTCAGGGCTCATGGCCTTGAGAGTAAGATAACGATGAATGACGCCAAAAATGTTGAGCTGCTGGCGCTTGTACTCGTGGATACGCTTGACTTGCACGTCAAAGAGAGATGAGGGATTGACCACGACGCCAGTCGTATCCTTGATGTGTTTGGCAAGGCGGACCTTGTTAGCGTACTTAATCTCTGCCCACTCTCGACGGAACTCCTTGTCTGCAACATGCTGCTCCAGCTTGTTTAGCAGCGTCAGATCCTTAAGGAACCCAAATCCACCACACTTGGATGCAATGAGCTCTGAGAGACGCGGGTTGGCCTGATGCAGCCATCGTCGAGGTGTGATACCGTTGGTGACATTCGTAAACTTGTCTGGTCCGTAAATCTCAACAAAATCTTTGAAGATGGTGGTTTTGATCAGATCAGAGTGCAGCTCGGCCACACCATTGACCTTGTGGGAACCGACAATGGCAAGATATGCCATGCGGACCATCTTCGGCTGCGACTCCTCAATTATAGACACACGACGGAGCATGTCTCGGTCATTGGGGAACGCTTTCTCAATCTTTTGCAAGAAAAAGAGATTAATGTCGTATATAATTTGCAGATGACGGGGGAGAAGATGCTGGACAAGACCGACGGGCCACTTCTCGAGTGCTTCGGGGAGGACAGTGTGGTTCGTGTATCCGAACTAGATGATTCCCATGTGTTAGTCCCTCTTTAAGAAGAAATCCGCCTCTACCGTGACAGCAGTATAGGAGCGGAAGCAAACAACGACAGATGCCCTTACCGTGTTGGTGACAATGTCCCAGGCAACATCCCACTCTAGGCCTTCATTGTCAACCAAGATACGCTGCAATTCCACGATAGCTAGTGTGGGATGGGTGTCGTTCAACTGAATAGCTACCTGGTCGGGGAAGTCTTTCCACGGTCGCTTGGACTTTTTGAATCGACGGACAATATCATACAAGGATGCGGCAACCCAGAAGTACTGCTGCTTCAGGCGGAGCTCTTTGCCTCTTTCAAGGTTGTCATTGGGATACAGCACCGCGCTGATGGTTTCAGCGCGTTGTTGATCTGCGACGGAGCTCTCGTAGTCACCATTGTTGAACTTTTGGAAATCAAATTCGCCTCCAGACGCCTTGCTGGACCAAAGTCGAAGGTTGTTGGTGGTAGGGGTGTCATATCCAGGAACGGGCACATCGTATGCTACAGCCTGTACGATCTCGCCTCCCTCCCAAACAGATACAGTCTTTCCCTCTGCATTTGTCGACTTGTTGACGTGACCAAAGAATTGGATCTGATTGACAGTATTAGCTCAAGTAAATTGGGACAAGAGGCGACAACTACTGAGCACACTCACATCAACGGTAACGTCGTGACGAGGAAACTCCCAGGGGTTAAAGTCCAGCCAGTAATCAGGAACTTCGACTTGATATCCATCGATGATCTCCTGTTTGAAGATGCCGTAACGATAACGCAGGCCGTAACCCCATGCAGGGAAGTTCAAGGAGGCCAGACTATCCAAAAAGCAAGCGGCTAAGCGACCAAGACCGCCATTGCCAAGGGCAGCATCATGCTCCTGCTTGATGACATCTTCAATTCTGAAGCCAAGCTCATTTAGTCCATCTAAGGGCGCAAACGATATCGAGTCAGAAAACGAATCCAGGACTCAAGTTAGATAAGAGTTTGGAGTTGACTAACCTTTCGCGACATTCTTTAACCCAACATTGAGCATCGCATTGTCCAAGGCTCTGCCCATCAAGAACTCCAGACTCAAATAGTACACTCTCTTGGTGTCATGATATGTCTGTCGCTGCTGGGTCTTGTTCCAGTCGGTGATGAGGCGGTCTCGGAAGGCCAAACTCGTGGCAGAGTATGCTGCAATTTCGTCGCAATTGAACATGCTCCGGGCAAGGGTCGTTTCCACATGCCGGACAACCTCTCTTTCAAAGCCATCCTTGTCGCGGAAGCTTGAGAATTGGTTCCGCTGCCAGGCCTCACGCTGGGGCTCGGGAATCGATGCTGCACGGACCTGTTAGCACACATTGTGCTTGCAGCATAGAAAGCGCCCAGAGATAAGAGTACAAGTTGCATACCTTCGACGCTCTTGATCTCTCCTGCACCAAACCCAGTAAATGTTCGCTTATGCTTGGGACGAGAGATGCCCGCAGGCCCAACACCACCGGTGATGTCCACGATGGGAGCTCCAGACGAGAGGCGCCTCTCCCGGGTCGGCAATCGCTGCTGTTCGCTCGCCATGGTATTTATCTTCTTAACATACAAAAAAAAAAAAGGAGGTCAAAAAACGAAAGATGTGGAATTAGAAAGGACCAAGTGTCCAAGGAAGACAGGCACCTGCTCCCCCAAGCTATTTATTTATGACGCATGCCAGCCACGCTTCCCGTCCCAGCTCATCATGGCGCTAGTTAGTGGTGCTATTTTTTTTTTTTTGCGGGGAACTAGTTAAGGGGAACTAACTCTATGTACCAGGTAAGGCATCTGTGGTGGGGTTCAGCACGTACCAGAAACTCTGCAGATTAGGCTCAAGCGGGGTGACGGAGGGCGGGGCGCTTGCCAGAGCTTCCGAGCTTAGTCGTCAGACTCGTCTAATCTCTGCTAGAATTGAACGAGCTATAGGATTTATATGTCCCAGTCGATATCATCTACTGCTCAGAACGCAGACAACAAAACAAAAAAGGAAGAAGAGAAATATGCCGATCCAGCAGACAGTTACGACGCAAAGATGGGGAAAACGTCTGGTACGCTGATAAGGATTTAAAGGAGGGGCAAGAAGACTAAAGAAGGGGAGGGAAAGGAAGGCACCTTGCAGAATTTTAAAAGCCAGGCAAGGCAGCACGAGGACGTTGAGGAGGAGGGGCAAAGCAACCTCTGCGCCTTGGCACGTCTCTTTGTCTGGGCTTTCGAGGCAAGACAACGGTACAGAACAGAATACGTACATATCTCATCCTACTATTCTGCATGAGGATGCAACCGGGAAACCCGGCCGCGTCGACTAGGCACATATGCATGCCACCCATTCGTCATAAACCATGTGGTGTCATCATCAATTTAGCCCCTCAAATCGAGCGACTTCGTGTCGCCAACTGCCCCTCCCCTGGTACCGTCTGTCATTCACAGAATTATGATGATGCTCTTGTGTTGATTCTTGTATTAATGTCGGTCCTGATCCTCTATGCAAATCCTGTATACTGCCATCGCCAGTGGTTCGTGATCCGGACCGGGACTATGCGGAGCTCCAGGTGAGATCAGGCTTCATCGTGTCATGGAGACGGAAAATGCAGCGGATCGGTCACTGAAGTCTCCTAATGCTAGAACGAGGAGACAGTCCGTGTAGCCTGGATGTTCTCACAAAAATAAAATGTATTAAAATGGCATATATGGCTTGAGAGAGGAGTTCCGCACTTCACAATCCTCCTCATCGACCATCAACGGCTGAATAATTGCCAATGTTGTCATCGTTGTTATGAGTGTGTGTGTGTGTGTGTGGTTGTCTAGCAGTGTCGCCATAAAACACCAAATCGAATTTTCATTCAGTCGCTGAGCGTTTACGGTTTTGTGACAACTGCAAATCCAGATACCCATACACATATCCAACTCCATCAAGTCGAATGATCATATTCAAACATGCCGTCATTCCAACTCTGCATGAGCTGTCACTTGAGGGGTCCAAGATACTAAAATGACTTGATCACCCCTTTCAAGCAATATTAGCTAAACTGTGAAGGCAGTTAGTTTTAGCAGCTTCGCTTTTGCTTCTCCGGATTCAATTTCGAACATCTCGACTCTGCTGCAAAGCATAAGCAGTCGGCCTTATACGAAATGGCTCGGCACTGCTCATTCGTTTTGCCGGGTCGGATGAGGAATTCTAGGCGTGAAGCCTAAGAAGATCATATCGCTGTGCATCATCGAGGATGCTAAGAATAAAGAATGGAATAAAACACCAGCGCCGTCATAAACGCCAATAATGCTCCAAGGCGCCCGCAACCAGTAGCCTGCTCATCTGCATCATAAAAATCTCGCGGTGGGCTTCATCATAGAATTCCAGAGTCCTTGAGAGCGTTGTTTAAAATCGTTTCTTTGACAGCCGCAAATACTAATCGTATATTGGACGTGTCGGTTGCCTGTGTTAAGCTATCTCAGTGTCAGTCAGGTCCCAACTGGACATGGATCAGATGATGTGCTCCGCGACGTGACGTACTGAGGGTAAAGGTTCAAGTGTGCGCGATTGACTTGGTTAAACCGCCACAATAAATACTTGGCCGCTTTGTTGACGTCATTCCCGCCAGAATAGTCAGGAAAATAATTTCCCAGCGGAGACCGCGTCAATTTTTGTTTGAAGATGTCAACTTTGTTGAGAAATAGGATGATGCTTGTTCTCATGAACCAACGTGAATTCACTACTGAATCAAACAGCAGCAGACTTTCCATCATTCGATTCTTTATGTCACCAGGCTTTTAGTATACCATTACGCCTTATGGGAAATTAGCAGAGTTGTCTCACCTGACTGCTTTCTTCGAGAAGAACTTGATCATATTCCGAGAGCGCAACGCAGAAAATGATTGACGTCACGTTCTCAAAGCAATGAATCCACTTCTTCCTCTCGCTTCGTTGGCCACCAACATCAAACATACTGCAGATACATTAGCCATCGTCTTGTGATAAGACATAGAGGATCGCCATGGCCGACAACGGCCACATATAAAGGGTTCGAACATACTGTATGCTGAGTTGGCCCATCTGGAATCGTGTTTCGTAAATGCCAGTGGTCTTGGTACGGGCGCGCAAAACATCCATCTCGGTTGGGAGATAATCAGGGGCAGCTATTCTCATAACTTCTTGAAAGAAGCTGCGAGTTCAAGGTCAGCGTTGGCAGGACTTTACGGCCCCCGCCTCCAGAAAAGATTCCTGCACTCACTATTCGGCTGAGTCCATTAGATAGAACTCGGTCTGATGCTGCATTAATCGGTCCTTCGCGGGATCCGCCCACAACGACTGTACAGCTACGCCGACTTGAGGGTCGATATTCGCTTGAGGACCGGGCTCTGCCTGATAGGATAGCAGATAGTCTATATATTCTCTGTTCCCTGCCAGTTGCGGCTCGATCTCGAATTGCTGCATGGCTGTTATGACAGCCTTGGCGCATTCGACAAGATTCTTGAAAACAGTGGGTCTGTAGTTGTATAATTCATCTTCAGAATAGCCCTTGAGATGGATGATCTTCATCTGCTTGACGATGGTCGACTTTCCGCTCTCGCCTGATCCTATTAGGCGAGCATTAGTATTAAGGCTATGAGTAGGAGCAGTTGCAACTATGAGGGATTCTCGTACCTAGTAACAGGATCTTGCATTCTTTTCGCAGTCGTCTCGAGTCCTCCTCGATTACTCTATCAATAGCTTGGCTTTTCTTCTTCTGTTCGGCCTCCTCACTGCTAGAGCTCATACACCCACCCATCATGAAGGCCCTCGCGGCTCGACGTCGAGCAAGTCGGCGCAGATGTATAATCCGGATTGAGCTGGGCTGTTCACGCTTCGGGATCGAATTGGTGTGACTTTTATGAATTTGCCGCTACAGACGCATGACAACGCAAGAGTGGTCACGACGAAATGCGTGGGCAGAAGAAAAGGATGCGCTGATGGGGTTCGATAAATGGGGGCCTCGGAGACTTCGGCACGATCGTGGCCGAGTTTGGCGGTGGTGATGCAGGAGCTGCAAGGTGTCGAAGACGGGAGCAGCTGTGTGTCTTTGTTACAAGTTACAAGAGCCTCTTGCTCGCTCGCTCTGTTGTTCTGTGTTGCAGCTCTCCTTACCCACGAAAGGCTAGTCGTCGTCGAGTAAGGTACAACACACAGCGAGCGATTGGGTCAAGGCGATGAAGGCGGAGCGATGACTTGGAGTAGAGCCAGGTTTAAATCAGTCAATCCGTGGACTCGTCTTTTGTTGTCAGTGGAAGCCGGAACGGAGTGGCGGTTGGGCAAGTGAATCTGAGATGATGTGAAAGAGTCTGGTGCTTGACGCTCAGCTAAAGAGTCAAGAGGGTAACGAGCGGGAGATTGCTCAAGGCTGGCTACCCGGGTAGGTAGTTAGTAGGCCGTCGTGGAACTAACTGCCCGCTTAGCCAGTCCAGGCATGGGCGGCGACTAACTAACTTACGCAAGTACCTAGGTAGGTAGCCAGAATGGAGGAGCCGGACGTATTATGGGGGGAGCACGGGAAGATTAGCGGTTCAGGAGATAGGGAACTAGGCCCTTGGGGGTCGCCGGAGTGGGGTTGGCAGAGCTTGACAGACGCCGCGACACAGGGGGGGGTCACTGGAGCATCAGCTGGCTGGGAGCACCGAGGTCAGAACGCTGACAGGTGAGCGCACGCGGGCCTGGGAGCACCACCCGGGGGGGGGGGGGGGGGNGTGGGTGGGGGGTGGGGAGGGAGGCCGACAGGACGCAGAACATGGCTGCAACCAAGAGGGCCACACACTGCGTTGAACAACTGCACTGAACATTGCTGAACCAGGTCTACTATAGGCTCGATCAAGCTGGTGATGCTAAGTGCTCCGGCAAAAATAGTTCCAATATTGCGGAGTAAGCCAAGAGAACGTTGGCATTGGCATTGGCATTGGCATTGGCATTGGCATTGAGAGTGGACGCCAGTCCGACCCCAGCCATGCTTGATTGACACTGCAATAAGCCCGCGCCCACCAACTCACCATGTGAGGTCCTTAGTTGATGACGTTCAACATGGTGAAGTTCCATGAATGCTGTATTAAGTATTTTAAGTATTGAACTACACAGTACATAGTGACTTACTCTCCCTTTTCTTGGATGTGATGAAGTGACAGCCAGGCCAGTTGATGAGCATGTTGGCCAATCAAATAACATGAGGGCAACAGTATTTGTGTGTCTGCGCGAATATCTCATCAAGCCGCGTACTGTGCCACAGTGGAACCCGCGACTGGTTGTCGCTGGTTGTCGCTGGTTGTCGACCTTAATTACCACCCTTGCCACAGTCAAAAAAAATGATACTCCACGAACTCGCATTCCATTGGCTGATATCCCGGATGACCAGTCATCCAGCAGGCCCCAGCCGGATAACGGGATTGGGGCTAGCAAGCGCCCACCCCCCCCCCCCCGGGGGGGGCCCCTGGTCCATTCCCGGCTGGGGCTGCGCCACTGTCGCAACTACGGAGTACAACATTCCATACTGTGCTGCACGATCTCTTCACGACCCGGGGGGCCCCGGATATCGAGGCAACAAGCGTCCCGTGCTCGAAACATGATACACCTGTAACTACAGTTCAGCGCAATGCTGCGCGTCGAGGCAGGCTAATCCGCGCAGTTCCGTGCCTCAAGAAACTGAGCAAGTCGACTTTTTGTGCTCCTGCTGCTCCTGCTGCTCCTGCTGCTCCTGCTGCTCGCCGCATCCACGGCCTGGCGGCAAAACGTTGTCGACGCAGCATTAACTATTACCGTACGGAGTACAACACTGGGGTAGATTTATAAGCACGTCAACGAGAACAAGGCGGTCTGTCCGCTAAGCCAGGTACGAGCCGCCCGACAGGGCACTTGTCATGGTCAATATAGATATACGGAGTAAACGCAACGACACGGTTATAAATGCCTGCCAAGGTTGTAAATGCAGTGATGCCGTCGACACAGGCCACGTTGTGCATGGATTATTTGGAATCATGATTCAACCTCTCGAGCATGCTCCTATGCCTGTTGTTCGGTCCATACTCCGTACCAGACGACGGTTCCATCAATCAGAATCAGAGATGTAGGAGGCAGGTCCCTGCAACACAACGTGGTTCTCTTCAGCCCGCGCATCCGGGGACGCATATCCACCTCTTCCTTCCGAGATGGTAGTCAGAATATGGATTGCCTCATGAATTGAATTACCTTACATTGGGCAGTCAGCGCATCAAACTCTTCCAGGTCCAACAAGTGCCGGGCACGCTTGCCAGGTTTATGGACTTACATGCTCCGCACAATGTATATTAGACATGGCAACGAATCGTTTGATTTACGGCTTCCTACGACAAATTTCCGTACGCGACTTTGAACGGAATAACCACATGTAACCAGTAGGAAAATGTCTTTCTTGGATGGGACATGGATTATTCCAACACAGGCTCCCAGAGGAATGGTCACTTTGGGCGTATTGGTAATATCCGTTATACTCTGATTCAGTCTCACGAGATTCACCTACTTTCTCTGGCGATTCCGTCTGTTCTAGAAATGTTCTGCCGATCCACCAGAATCCGCCACTCATTCGAAAAGAACTGCTGCTGGTGCGATGATCCCGATAGAGGTGGAGCGGCCAAGGGACACATGGTCGTGTCCGGCGCATGGATGAGCCCTGGGTGGACATTGAACAGTGACACGTGTGTGCTATCTCTGAACTTTATTACTTAATTCCGATTCTCGATTTAAGCCCTACGGCTTTCACAGTTTGCAGGGCATTTGAACTTTCATACTATTGCAGTCAGTTTTCACGAGCATGTGATTGCCGATGCCGGGGCAACTTGTCTAGGCACCAAACACAAAACCGCTTGTTGAAAAGCTCCATCCATGTAAAGGGCAAATTTACATCTTCAGTGGATTGAAGCCATGAGTCGGGGGAAGATGATGGGAATCTTTTGACGGCTACATATGCACAGAGTACAGAGCTCAATATCCGCCACGAACCGGGGAATGCGTCTCATCATCACGCGGCCAGCAACCGCTGGAAAGGTCAGCTTCTGTGACTGTCGGTCAATAAATAGTGTGTAAGCAACAAAGAGTTTTGGTATTTGTGGACGCTGTACGGAGTAGCCCCCGTGTCCACTTACATTCCTACTCGGATACTCCGTATAGCATCAAAAAAAAAAAAATCACCAAAATAGTTCATCATCCGAGGCTTCTCGTTGCGCCGACACGAACGCAACCCCCTTGGGTGGGCACATTACCGACCATACATTCTATATTACAGCCGGTCTCGAACAGCATGCGATCCAGTCACCTAGATTCTACACAGTACGTAAAGCACGTGGCAGTATTCCGGCAACTGTAGCTGTCGTTCCGGCATGTCTGGAAGGAAGAGGTCGTGCTCTGTAAGTTCTAGCGATGAGCATTGTATCCGTCCTGACACCTCGGTACGCCTCGATACGCCTCGATACGCCTTATATGTATATTTTGCGTCGGGAAGTATGCACGGTGTGTTACTTCATATGGTCCATCGAGATGCCTGTAGAGTGGCCCATGCTCAACAAGTTCTTCCATTAGCATTAGGTCGTCCACGGTAAAGCACGCAAATGATGATGCCGGACGGGTGGTGTTGGGTAACCCCCCGGTAAATTTGCAACGCACAGGGGCTCACACGTGGTAAGATGCATCGTCAATAATATTATTAATACCCCTGGATGGATTTTACTAGTCCGTACTACATCCTGAATTTGCAGCAACTTTGATCATTGTGGCGTTCGCACGTAAATTGGAGTACCTTGGAGCCCCACCCGGTTTTTGATTGGCCACAGCTACGTCCCAATTGCCCGCGAAATCATGTTGGTAAATTTCGCGTATCTATCTAATAAAGCTTCGATTTTGGCCTGTTCACATATTTCTGTGCATAAAATGATCCAGGGTTACATTGGTAATGCTTCAGCAATACAAAATACTCTGTTATCGCCGATCGGAAGGAGGACTTTCCGAGTGCTTTCCCCGACATGTGATAAACCCTCGCGCATCCATTCATTACTTGTCGATTACTGCAACACAGCTGAGGCACCAAGGATCCTCTGGCACTGCTCGCATAATGAAGAAAAGCCCATCTTTGAGTCGTGAGAACAGCAGACACAAATGTCACGACTGCTGCCGACAACCCGGATTTGCTAATTAAACTATTGCCCTTGGGAACAAGAACAAACCTTCTTAAACTGCTTCGAACAAAAATTGCTGCTGGAACGCATTTCAGTGGAAATTGGTAACTAAACACGCGTGTGCCGATTTTTAATCATGCAATAGAAAGAAAGCTAAGCCTAAAAAGGGAAGATTGGCCCCTTCCCAGGGGCTGCGATGAAGATTAACGGCGGGGCCCGCGGTGAAGCTTAGGCGCAAACTCTATCATGTACTCTTCGTGGAAAATGCACGGTAAAGTACTTGCTACTCTATCTTCGAAAATCCACTACTGCACGTGGGAAATTGCTGCCATGACATTTTTCACAAGGAAATCTGAGGGGTAACTACGGGGTAGTAGGATCATGCGATAAAGCTTGGCGGTAGTGGCACACGTGATCGGCATTGAGCAAGTGGGGGGGGGGGCGTCCGTTTCGAGGCTTGGCGGGACAGCGGCTTCAATAGTGGCCGCCCTGTTTCCGAGCTAACTAACTATGGTCTTCACTAGCACCGTTTGTGCAACTGGCCTTCTTGACGAACAACAAGTTAAGCCCTGGTTTCCAGGAGAGGCCGTCTACTGCCATTCTCGAAGCCGGCCAGTTGCTCCATATATCGATATATGGTGATTTCTATCTCGATTCCTCGCCTCGAAAACCCGGCTGGCAAAGAGACGACACTCAACGCGCGTGCCCGACACACACATCAGAGTCTCCACCGCATGACACTTCACCTTGCATACCTCGCGCGACGTCAACGAACCGAGTGGCAGATGCTTTGCTGACCATCTCCCGCCCTCCCATGCTTTCAACCGCCGCCATTTGACACGTCGCCGCTGGCCTGTCGCTGCTCGAAATCGTGCAAAAGCCCATACTCTCCCGCCTGGATATACGTATCGTTTGTCCACGAGAAATCGATCCCCCCTTGTCGCGCAGTTCGATTCGCCGATCCAAGTATAACCATCACACTCATCCTACAGCCGTGTTCGGATCCAATTTTTTGCAGGCAATCATAACATCTGTTCCGTCTTTCCATCTCTTCGTTGTCTCGGTGCTCGTCCATCGCATGGCGCCGCTTTTATAGTCACCAAGGACTTTAGCTAATTGTCTCTACGACAATTATTCACCCATCGATAGAATAGTCGCCTTTACGACAATGGCTCTCGAGGATGAACACGAAGCTCACAGCGGCACCAGTTTGCCTGACGGAACAGAAATCCAGCCGGCGCTCACTTCGGTGCCTCTTACTGACGCCAACAACTCGAATAACGGATTTTCGCCGCTTGTAACAGTTGTTGGCTTCCATCATGCCCGCGGTCCGGAAGTGGAGACTTGGTTCGGCGCCGGAGATGGGATTGATCCTGCGATCAAATACAATTGGCCATTGCTTCCATTCATGGCATTGAGCGATGGCGCCCATGCGTAAGCCAACGATGCAAAACTACCATACAATGCGCCTCCAACTTATGAAGCTGACCCATCCATATAACTTAGATCGGAAGAAGACTTCTCTTACTTTACACTTCTGAAACCCAAGACAGATACAGAACCGGCCACATCATTGTTCGGAATATCGTGTACGAGGCAGCTCGATTCGTCCCAGTTGTTGAACCGACCCGCAGATGTGACTAGATCTACAGTGCAAAAGGCTGTCGTCGTAATCGCCGACAGCCCGCAAGACTTTGGCATGCTGCGGGAAAGGCTCAGCATTGTCACCCAGGCTTGGTTCGCACAACGTGAATTCACCGACACAGATATCCTACGACGGTTTCAGGAAAGTCTGGCAGACGAGAAAGCAAGAGGTACAACAAAAGATGAGAGTGAGCGTGATTTGCACTTGGGCATGAGTCTGCGTGAGCTTATTCATGAGTTCAAGTGGCAGGTTCTAGTGCTGCTCAAGTGTTGTCTATTACAGCCAAAGGTATCAACCCCAAATCCTCCCCGTCAGCTGTACCTACCTTTCCAACTCTAACGCAAGACCAGATGCTCTTTTTTGGGTCTAGATGTGATAGGCTGTGCATGGTTCAGTTCTCTCTTATATCTTTAATACCCGGTCTCATCCGCAACCTGCAAGATTGTGCAGACCCAGAGTTACACAGCTACGAAACGAAACTAGCCCAACCCACAAGTTTGCAGAGTAGCAATCGCAGCTCTCTCCTTTCTTTTATGGGACTCCCCTTACAGATATTTGGCAAGGTTAGCTCAGTGAAAATCCATCCCAGGTCCTAGGCTATTCTCTGATGATTCTTCCCCCCTCCAAAAAAAAAAAAAAAAAAAAAAAGAATTACTAATCAAAGACAATACCTGCAGGGCGGATTCTTTGGCCCATACACGCCACTCCAACAGCTCGATATCCTGGCTGATTTTGGAACCAGATCCTACATCGTAGGCAGCACCAATTCGCTGCTTCTCCAACAGAAAGATCGCTACAGCGATATTCTCATCAATCTGGATGAAAACACCGTCAACATCACTTCGCCCTCGCTAAAGGCCGCCTTGGCCTTGACCCCAGCGGATCGAAGATGGATCGACTTCCTCACCCACGAGGTGAACGAGACATGGGACGAAGCCAATCCCAGCCGACCCAAGAACATGCAATACGTGGGCAGCGAAGAGTTTATTAGATCGCAGTTTGAAGCGTATATGCTAGGCTTGATATCCTCAGTCAAATACCACAGCTTCCTGGCCAGTCAGGGCGAAGACCTGACAAGCTTGGGGGCAGACAGCGACCCAGCCGCGGACTTTGGGCTCGAATGGGTAGAGGCGTGGATGAAGACGGAAAACCACCGCATGTGGAACGCCCATACGGACACAAACCTGTTTGCCGTCTCGGAGCCCAAGCACCCTTGTGCAGGGGGCCTGACGGTCGAGGACATCCAGCGCAGAGTGGCAGACCAGATCAAGGACCTCCATCTAGACGAGCGTCTCGCGCAAGGCCGCGACATACTAGGAAGGAACCTGACCGCAGGCCGCGAAAAGGCCTCCACCATGCTCAACAAGCTCTACGCCGACCTCGAATCTCTCCGAGAATCCCAGCGCCGTCGGCTCGAGGAGGCGCGCGCCCAGGGGCCAAAGTCGCCTGCTGAAAAGGCCTACCCGGTCGACCTCGCCAGGGCCCAACAGACGGTCAACTCGGTCGGCGCAAAAGCAAGTGCCTACATGTCCAGCTGGGCGGCATGGGCGGGCGAGAAGCGCAAGACAGCCGGCTGGGCCACTGGCTGGAGCAAGAAGCCCGCCAAGACGGACGCCATTCCGCCGTCAGCCAGCCCCATTGACAAGGATTACGAAATGGTCAGTCCGCCGCAGTCGCGATCGACGTCCACGGATGAGCACCATCAGCGGGCCCCGACACAGGCTTCCTCCAGCGAGAGCATCCTCTCCGAAGCAAGTCAAGGTCCCATGTCGGGCTCGTCCGACCATGAAGACGACGCCTTTCACCACGTCCCGTCACCGTCACAACCCCCCCGGACCTCAACGCACCAGGATGCCACGCCGGCACCCAAGAACGGCTTCCAAAAAGAGCATGTCATTGGCGCGGGGTCGCTCGTCGCTACGACACCAACTGATCTAGGTGCAGATGATGACAGAGCGGCGTAGGTGTCGTAATTACATAGTGATGAGCGGTATTAGGAATATGAGACTGGCAATCGCTCTTGTTAGCACCTTCGTTCGATCTTCATAGGGAAGGAGCATGCAGTGTAATCATGTATGTACATGATAGGTAGCGATTTGCCACGGTGGTAAGCGTAAATCTGCGACAACTCAGGGTTTATGCCCACTTGATTGCTTCTGTCCTGAGCGCAACGGAAATCGAACTGTTGCCATGTTACTTGTGGTGTCTGGACAGTAATAACATGCACTTGACAGCGCTTCAATTCTTCAATATTGGTTTGGTGGCTCGATACACCCCGCTTGAAGAACCCTCAACGTTTTCATAGGGGGCAAATCTCAATACCAAAGTCAGACATATCGCATTACGAAGCTCTTTCAAGATTTACACTCGGGAGTTACAATGTTCGTGAACTAGCTTAGCTCCCTTTGGCGTTCTAACTTGGGCGAACAAGCTCAGCAAAAAAAAAAAAAAGGAAAAAAAAAAAAAAAAGAAAAAGGCTAATCTCTACTCAATCGATCCAAAGCAACCTCGGTCACAGAAGCCATTTACTTTAAATCGAATTTTTTTTTTTTGTTTACCTCGTCTCCATACCACTTTCGCTGTGTCTACATACCATGTCATTATACTCCAAGCCTGTCCTCGTTACAGCTGCATCTGTCCCAGGACGCGCGGCAATTGAAAACGGTATGATGCAAAAAGTCTCACCAAGCCAATGATACTGCATGGGATATGACGTAGCATGTTTCCGCCACAAGGCGTCTAAATCTGTAAGCGCGATCCTCGACACCCAATTCGACGTGACATCGAGTCTCCAGACATTGAGACGAGGCGAACGAGGGCTTTGGAAATTCGTCGAGTCTTTCGCTGTGGAAGACTGCATGAGGATATATCAATGCGAGACGCAAAGATATTAATGCCTATCGAGAGATGCAGCACAGGGTCATTCAGGCTGTATGGTGTTGCAAAAAGGGGCAACACAATCAACGTAGTTTCGCATAGACCTGCTGCATGCGAAAGCAGGCGATGGCAAAGAGAAGAATGATTATGCAAGATAGCCCAATTCATCATCATCAAGTCGCTCGAGATACTCTTTGTCCAGAAGAATCTCAATGCACTTCTTGATGTCACCAACCTTAGGGACGAATCTGGACCGAATCTGGTTTATGGTTTCGCTGACGAGTTGAGTGTGCTTCATCCTCTTCCGGGCCTTCATGATACGCACAATGGCAGACTGCCAATCAAGTTAGCAACAGAAACTTTGTGTGCTACAAGAGGACAAAGCTGTGTCAAGAGAAAAAGACAAAGGGAAAAAGGGGTTGGGGGGCCTTACCTGCAGAACCAGCTTCCGGTCTTCCTCAATTGTCTTGTTGGTTTCCACCTCTTCCTGCTTGGCTTCTTTGACGCCACCCAGATTCAGGTTTACTCGGATCTTTTTGCTCTTGAAATCATAGTTGAGGTTGAAAATCTTCCCTGCACCTGGCTTTCCCCCTGAGCCACCTGACATTAGCAACACTTTGGCTTTCAGTATCACAGCGAGTGCTTGGTCCAGGACTTCGCTACTTAATTTGGTTGCGCTGAGTATATCCTCGTATGAGTAACTGTCCTTTTCGTTGAAAAGAAGTAAAATAGCCATTTGATAGATGGAAACTTGAAATGTAAACGGCGTTTTGCTGCTCTTGCAATATCCAGTCCTAATTTCGCCTTTACAAAGATGCCACAACCAGGTCAGTTTGCGGCCATCGTGTTTGTGTTTGTAGAAGCGGACGAATCGCTCAATATCAGTCGCGATCTCAGTAGGTGGGTTGAAGTTGGTGCTGGGTGGTGTCAGGGGCCAGAAACCAGTACCAAGAATGGAGAACGTCGAATCCAGTGTTTTAGATGACCCAATGCCATCGAGATGATCTCGGAATTCCTTGTTGAGATCCTTAGAAATCTGCATGTCCTGAAACATGCGCTGTAGCTTGTTCGTGTATTCGAAACCGCACGCCTCTTTGAGCTTGCTGATCATACTAGTCTCTGCGTCATCCGACGACGAGTTACTATGCACGAGACGCCGGGCAAGCATGCGAGAGTAAAATTTCTGAAAGACATCCTTATCTTCGATATACTTGAACACAGTCATAATCTGTGTCAAAGCGCGTTCTAAGTCGGCCTCCTCAATGCTGGTGCTGCTCTTTCTTAACAGAACATCGGTGTACTTGGCCAAAAGTTCGGGAGATTTGCTTGAACTTGACTTGCAGACTTCATTGCGATTGACAAACTCTCTACACGCATTATCGAGCGATCGAGTGAATTCCGGTTCATCGTTGAAAGCCTGCTTGACCAACAGCTGATATTGCGAATGGACTTCAAGAAGAGCATCAACATAAATCTTGGGTTCGAGTTTGTCACCTTCCGATGACTGAACCTTTTGAACAGCGGCAAGCCCGGCCTTGCGCACATGATTTTCAAACCGCGTCCTCAAAGGTTCAAGGCCATCAGGGATACGAGAGAGCAAATTGTACATCCTGGCCATGTCTTCTTCTCGGTCGTTGTCGAGAAGCACCTGAAACTCCTCTCGCAACAAGGTCGAGTGGTCAGCAATCAACGCCATATTGCATGTCTTCTTTAGGGACACAGCAATATCTTGATGGAGATACATATTCACTCTATCCGCCTCCTCTGCTAAACGGGCCTCTGCCTTCTTCATATATTCGACCACGCTATTTTCGGCGACAAACTGTTTCGACTCTGCCTGGTAGAACTCCTTTGTTGCTGCGAGGAAAGGTCGCTCGAAGTGGTACCGATAAACATCCAAGGTCGACCTTGAGGGATCGGCTTCGTCCAAGCCAAGAGAGACGAAGGAGTCGACAACCTGCTTGATTTGTCCATGCTCAATTGTTTCGCCATTTCGTTGTTTCTCTATGAGTTTTAGCACCGCATCCATGACCTTTCCCGAAACCTGTTGGAACAACACTTTGCGCCATTGAACCAAGTGCAGGGTGTAAACGTCATATACGTTTTTCTTGCCCTCGTCAATCTCTCGTTTTACCCAGTGGCGATTCAGGTAGCGAAATAGATGGTGAATATACTTGGCTGCTATGGTGTATCGGCTCCATTCCTTGATGTAGTATGTGAGAAGTGCCTCATCGGTATGTAATTTCGATTCTTCGACGATCTTCCCGAGGTGCTTCTGGAGGTAGTCGATCAAGTTGTTATAGAGCTCCTCGCCGAGCAAATGAGCTACGTTGCACAGGCCCTGTTAGTCAAGTCCGGAACGGTATTCAAGTTTGGGATCAAGCTGCAAGGGCTATTGATTTGGCGGCATAGCTTACCGCCCCGGTGATTAGAGTGCATAGCTGGACCAGAAAGTCCAACTGCTTTCTGAGAAGTGCAAAAGTTGTGAACAGCCCTGGAATTGTAGAGTATCAGCATGATGCGTGACCAAGTTTCCCTTGTGTTCAAGTTGAGCGGAACTATACGTACGTGTATACCCCCATATACATTTGCATATCAATGCCTTTCTCGAGATCGTTCATGATTTGAGTGATGCCTATATGAAGATAGGACCATCTGCAATGAGCATGCTTAGCAAACCATCACGAAACTGTTGTTATACACACGAGCCAGGAATCGAGAAGCCTACGTTGCGCCAATATCCTCCCGGTTTGGCACCGGGGGCATTTGACTGGAACTAGCCAGTCGCGTAGCCATTCCTCTGCTTGGACAAGCTTAAAGATAATCGCAAGTTGGCGGCGCGGGGAGTTGATGTTGAGGAGTTAGGCGTCCGCAGGTGAGTTGGAGCAATTCGATCCAACGGGACCCTGACACTAGTATGTTTTTTTTTCTTTTTTTTTTCTTTCGTTTTGTACACAGGACGGAGACTACGCCAAGTAGGTCAGTTGTATGCAGGAGGGGAAAGATGGCAGTCACGGTAGGATGGAGGCTGCAGAAGGAAGAAGACCAGAAGACCGGCGAGGGTGGGATGTGGATGCCGATGCAGGGCAATAGCGGAGGAGTGAAGCTACGCGCGTGAACTGTCTGCAGACAAACCGGCACGTGCCATACAAGCGAAAACGAACCGTCTATGCTTGTTCCGCTAATCTTCGAGAGATATGCGTAGGTAGTTTGAGAAAAAAGAAGATGTGGAAAGGACAGAGACAAGGAGAGTATGAATGGGAAGGCACGTAGTTACGGTGAGAAGAAAGCACGACGTGAAGAGAGGGCGAAATTTCTGGGATTGAACGGTCCGTCACAAGTCTTCACTCGATGTTACCATAAGGTAGGCGGCGCCGCCGGGCAAGGCAGCAGCCAGCAGCACTTACAGCGTTGACCAATGCGGCTTAGCGCAGCCGGCCCGCTGCTGCTCGCAAGTCGACTCATTGACGACGAAGCTCTGGTTCGCTGATCTAGCCATCAGACTCCACAGTGCGTGAAACGAAGATGCGCAAGTCTCACTCGTAGTTAGCCTGCGGGAGTAGGAGCAGAAGCAAAGCCTGATTCAAGCCTGGACGTTACTGTTACTGCCTTGGATGCGTGCTAGATTTTCTGTAGTCTCGTCATGCTTCGCACTTGGGATGGCATAGCGGCTTGTCACTACGCCGTTATCGACTACCTAGGTACTTAGGCACCTAATCTAAGCGGTGCATGTAAAAATGCTGAATATGTCGGTCCGTAATAGTGTCGACATGTATAAATGCTTGCTGCTGCCCTGATAATATGCCGAAAACAAATCGCCTTGGTACACACCATAACGCCGGCCAATATTTCCTCTCCCCGTCAATGAGACGCCACACAAATTCCACTCCCGTCCTGATCACATCATGCTTGAGAGTCGTCATTATCATCGCTTCCACCCCCCAACCGTTTCACCGTCCTGAAGATGTTGACTGTAAAGGTCATTGTCCAGGAGATGAGGCCCAGCAGCTGAAATGCAGCTAGCGTCATGGACAGATGCCTGAAAGAAGTGTGCTGCGTGTTGTGGCATATGACGCTTTCAAATGCTAGAGCGGTGCTCGCGGACTTGAATATGATGAAGAACAGATCCAATAGGATCAGAGAGATCTTGGACATGGCAGACCGAAGACCCAGTGGTTTCCCCGTGTACTCATCCCGAATCATGTATCCAATATATGGAATGGCCACACAATCCACCACAATGGCAACGCCTGACTGTGTGCGCTCCGCACTGTTCCTTTTTGGGTCATTCTCTAACTGATAGATCTTAGCAGATATACCAAGGGCCAGAATGGATGTGATCATGACGCCAAGTCGGAAAAGCAAGGGCGACAAGGGATGTCGCATCATGTCGTTCCATATCCGCTTTGGCAAGACGACCGTCTTTTGATTGTCTTTCGTCCGTACGTCAGATTGTTGGAATTGAACATTGATATTCGAATTGAACGTCGGTTGTAGCTTATTGAGAGTCTCGTAGTCGACAATGTGTGATTCTTCATTAACTCTGCGGCCCCAGGCTGACGAATGCAGGAAAGCTCGCCAGGATATGGCCCCTTGAGGCGGCGCTGGTTGGTAATTGGGCACAATGACGGGCTCAGCGGACCGCAGGTGATCCCATTTCCTGCCACGCATGGACGCACGTCCATATCTCAAAAAGTGAGGAATCCTGGACCTTGCTTTCTGCGCCGGGCCTAATTGAGGATCATCCCAGCCAATGAAGCCATCCTTGGATACTCGGCGCTGTGGCTCGTTGGGTGTCGAGTTGCTCTGATGTTGGACGATACACCTTGGCGGCTGTAAGAGACGAAGTTGCTCGTCGTTGACCGGACCGTATCTCTGGTCGTAGGAATCAATCCAAGCTTGACAAATATGAAGGTATTAGTGATCACTCGGGATATTGTAGGTGAGAGTCAGCAACTCGGCATGCTGCGATGTGTGGAAATGAAAATGTCATACGAGGTAGAGACCGGGGAGGCCGTAGGCGAGGATGTGAATTGCCGGCCGCGCCGTCATAAGTGTGGGTCGATATTTGAGCGTCAGAAGTACTCGAACCCCCAACCGTTCGAGTAGGCGACGAAGAACGCAGTGCGTTGGACTCGCGCATCGTCGTTTCGTGCGCTGAGCCCTACGGATGGATGGCCAAACGACAGCAGCACCAGAGGATACAGCCACGCGGAATGCCGTGCTAGCAATTTCGCATGTTCTCGTTTCTGTTTGCGAAACCTGCTGCTCGTGAAGCGATGTTATGTGGATGGCGATCGTTTTGTTTGTATAGGCGTCTAGCGACACGGCTTGGCGCAAATTCTTTGATACTGGCTGAATCGAATATGGACGAGTGGGAATATTGAATATTGAGATGGAAAGCAGAGACCAAGAAAACCGGGACTAGAGACACGCTTCAACTAGTGTTTTGTTTGCGCCAGCCACAAAAATAGGCACAGGAAACAACAGCCAATAAAACAACAGACAAAGAAAATGACTGTCCTCCGCTAATTATGTCTTGTCTGGTACTTGTAACGGGTCAGATGCCACTCGCCGCCAGGATGTAACTAACTCCTGTCAATGGTTGCAGTAACTGCCACCTACCTAGGTAGGAGGTACCTAGGTTAGGTAGGTTAGGTACCTTGCCTATGATACGGAGTGTGCAGGTACACCGTCACCAGACCAGAGCTAAGTTAGACCAGACGTCACCTGATGCCGCGACACAGGCGCTCTCTCCAACCACTCCATCATCCCAAGATCCGCGTGCCGCGTGAGCTACATATACGGACTAGGTGCCTAGCCACCTGGTCTAGGTACCCTAGGTTACAGGCAGCTAAGCTAGACTGTTGTTGGCTTCGATAACCAACCCAGCTCTGCCACAGAAGTCAAGGCTCTACTATTCCAGGCCATCCCGCTCTAGTCGCGCATTCCTTAATGCTTCACTGCATCGCTCTTTCCCGAACGCCTCGGGCACTGCCGCCTCACCTCTTCTCCACCATTGAGCCAAGCTGCCACAGCTGTTCTTCATGTCTCGCAACTCATGAAATCGAAGCTTGACACCTCCACCCGTCCAGTGCTCCTCTTCTCAAAAAGGCAGCATGCAGCCAGGGCTCAAGGAAAAGAACCGGGGGCTTCAGACCTTCGCAAGAGGAAAGTCTGACAGCAATGCACACTATAACGCCCCGTCTGAGCAACCACATCAGGCCGACCTCGACAGGAGGTCGGCCACTCCCAACGCAGGAACATATCAGCCCAGTCGACAGGAGATTGCAGAATTCGCGAAACTCCCGGTTCCTGGCGCTGGTCCCAAAAACGCCAGCAGTCCCCGGGTGAGGGCTCCGCTGAGAAGTATTCACCGCATGGAATCCCCTGTTCAACAAGGACGTAGCTCGCCAAAACGTCAGCCTGTGGCAAGTCAAAGCCAAAGTAACGCAGCTCATCATAACATATTCTCTGGTTCGCAACTCGACGAAAACTTCATGAAATCTGGCCTCACAACACCCGCTAACGACTCGGAAGAGTTGGCTATTGTTCAGCCTCCTGAAAGTAAGATGGAAGAGCGCATTGAGCGTAACCAAGCTCAAGGCATGGTTCCTCTGGCTCCCCGCTATATGCCGTCTTCACATGTGGAGAAACATCATTTCTCTTTGGACCCGGACGGCAGGCTTTCAGTGGTGCCTGGCTTTCATCGTCACAATCCTTCTCATATGAACGACGGTTTTTATAACAGCAATACGAACAATGATTATATCCGATATCAGCCCAAGCCTGTCAAGCAACTAAAATCTTACAACAATCTCCCAGCACCCTTACAACAACAGCCACAAGCCAGACTCCCAATGCGAGGAGTACGTTTGAACCGCGGGCATTCCCCTTTGCCTAATATATCGGCAATCCAAGAGCAAGATCATCCACAACGCAAATTCGCCGATCTCGACCAAGACAAGCGTAGAGAGCCAGTCTTGGAAATGATGAATGAGTCAATAGTTGTGCACGACTCGGAAGATGAGTTTGACGCCTTTGGTGGCTACGGAGGTGGATTAACGTCGCCAAAAGTAAAGAAGCAGAACACGGGTCATGCCAAGTCTGCACTAGATGGCCTTGAAAAGCCAAACAGATTCAATCGGAAGCTGCAAGACAAGGATAAAAAGCGAAGACGCCATAGTTTGGATTATGACGACAAAATTCTCAGTTCTATGACGTTTCGAGACCTGCAAGAGGAGCCATTCGATGTGGTGTCACAACTCCCAGGTGTAATAAGTGGCCACGACTCTGCTGCGTCCAAATTGGCCACTAGACTGGAACAATTCCAGCATCAGGAGGAGCGTGAGCAATATCATTTATTCAAAAACATGTCGATTGAAGAGTGGGAAGACGCAGGCGATTGGTTTGTGGACCAATTCGCAGATATTATGAAGCGCCTGCGACAAGCGCGACGCAACAAGCGCAACATGGTAGCAGAGTTCGAGACAGAAGCCTCTGAACGCGAAGAGGCTATCCGTTTAAGAACTGACGCGATTGACAAAAAATTGACGAGAATGAAACAAGACGGCCAGCGCGTCGTTGGTGACAAGCATCTCTGAGAGTAGGTTGTTGTCTATGTATACGACTTAAACCGTTCATGTGCGAGAAGATTCATCTGTAGAAATTAGTTTGACGACTACCCACGAAGACTATTTACCAAGAAAAGATGGATCACGATACTAGGAATGTGGAGATTTGTTTTCTCGGAGTTTTGGGCGAGCCAAAAATGGTGTTCAACAGGTAGTGGTACTGATTGTGTTTGAAGGGTCTGACACCGAGATGCTATCTTGCTTTGCTTTTTTTTTTTTTTTTTTTAAAATACCCGATGCCATGTCATGCTCCGATACTAAAACAAAGAAATTGAAGAGTATTTAAATCGCCACTACCTGCTTGACCTTTCTGTCTGGTCCGACAATCATTCGCAACTGACAACCTGGTTTGTCTTTGAAGATGCCTCTTCTTATGCCTTCGGTATACAGCTCATAGGCAGGATAATACCCATCCACAAACCTGACGACTTGTTCCGGGGTCATCCCGGCCATAGGGGCACCCTTTGCCCTCCGCAGCGACTCCTCTTGCTCTTGCCTCCAGGCGTATACGTACTCTGCATCCTCCGAGTCAATATGTATAAAGGCGTCAAACAGATTTGTAATCTCATCATAACTTCGTAATTTCTCGTTGATAAACAGCAAATGCTCCAAACGATGTTTATGCAAGGTTCGGCTCGGTGCCTTCCACTTGACCTCAATTTCCTCGTCACTAATGGGCCGGAATCCCACGGCCCATCCCTCAAAAATGACCGTTTGAATAGGCCCGTCTCCCGGCTCATTGACCGCTACCCATTGCTCTTCCGGTAACCTATCACCCTGTCCGGAGAACAATGCTTTGTCGTAGCGAGGGATTTTTGTAGGCTGGCCATTTACAAGAGCCGTGAAGACGGATTTGAGCAGATCGACGTCATGTGTTCCTGCGACAGGTTAGCGACCACTTGTTGGAGAAGTCCCTGAGCGAATTCATGTGGAAGGTGAAATTGGATTGAATAAAAGGTGTGATCGGGTTTACCTGGCTCTCCGCGATGCTGAACAAGGGCGTTCGTAGGGTTGGCCTCGGCCAGAGCCGTCTGGTCCTCATGTGTCAGGTAAAAATCGTCAAGGCTGAATACCAGTGTCTTGATGTTCTTGCTTGTTAGAGCCGTGGCGAGTTGTGTGACCAGCGTTGTCTTGCCTACCCCTTGCAGGCCGTTGAGGCCGATGATGAGTGGCCGGCTGGGGGAGTGAGGGGTGGCCCGATGGGCTTGTAGACGGTTGAGAATGAAGGATATGCATATGGGGGTTTTGTCGTCTGGGAAAGGGACGGACATGATGCTGGGGGGGGGGGGCTATGCTCTTTTTTTTTTTTTTTTTTTGTCAATGTGTCATGGTTTTGGTGCCTCGAGCTCTGTGGTGAGTGAATGGAAAGGGAGCATTGGTTTTACATGATCTGAGTCTGAGAAATGATGGTTGCAGAGCTCATGTGTTCAAGCAGTTGACGGTGAATAGAGACCAGTTAGACTTCCAACTCTTGAAACAGACCACGTCATGATGTGAGCATAGCATATGACGGCTCTGATGGCCTGAGCATTGACTGAACGGTCTTGTGTGTCTGATTTCTGGTCCTTGGTGAGTGCGGTACATGAAAATAAAGAACTCATTGGCGACAGCCGAAGACAACACCACTCTCTGTTGTGTTCAAGTGGTATGGAACTGCTAATGTAATTCTGTATGCAGTCGGCTCATGCGCAGTCTTGAACCGTCCGTGTAGTCGAGAACGCGCCGACGAAGCACGGATTCTTCGCCGAGCAAGGAAAATGCATACACGGTTTTGAGAAGAAATCGAGTCGTATATTGGTTGAGACCCGCGAAAGCAAAACGGCCTTGTCGTGATCTGGTCAATAATTTCGTTTTCAGTCAGAAGTGCACAGCCTTGGGAAGTTGATATCACGTGCACTAGGGGCCAAGAGGTAAGGCAGCTTATCATTATTTTATGCTGTGGATTTTGCTTTACGTGTCCTTGCGGTTCATGATCTACAAGTCCGGCTCCAAATGAGCAAATGACCCCTCTACATGTGATAGCACACCTGGATGGTGAGTCCTGTCCTGCAAGGGCCGAAATTGCCTGGAACTTGAGACATGGGTTTAATTAGGTCCGCACCTGTCTCAGACGGTCGCATCCGTCTGTTCACGGCGAGTCCGCCAGATACCAGATACTCAAGCTCAAATACGCGCGTACATACGACGCAGTTTCAGCACCAGGACAGAGGAATACAGTTAGTTGTACATGAAGCGAGCAGCATGAAAGTCGCGGCTTGGGATCATCCATTCTCCAGACTTTATCGTCTTTCTCAGCGAGCGTATCTGAGTCAATTTGCGAGGTGCATTGAACCCTGCAGCTGACCAGGGCTTATCCCGAAGCCTGGGCTCATTCAAGATCGAGGCCATGCAGGGGCAAGACGCGATCAGGGGACTCGGGGGACTGTGCTAATACTGATACGGCAACGACAGGCAATTGGCTATTATGTACATACTCCGTATTCTGTATTCTATACTTCGGTCTGCTGCGAACTACGATACTGGAGGCCGCGATCCGGTCCTGGCTGAGCTTTGGAGGGGGAAGCTTGAAGTTCTAGATTTGGATGTGGTTGAATGTGAAGCCGTCCCTCGCGTCTCGGCCTCCTGGTAGGATGCGGCGCCTGCTTATTACTATGTATCGATTGTCAATTACTCATATTCGATGTCACCTTTTGCTCCTCTCGTTTCTCGATGATTGGATCTCCGCGTCGCAAGGTTTGGGTGTGCATGTAGCCTGAGAGGAAGAAGAATTCGGCCTTCCCGAGTCCTGATCGATATCGAAACCAGGGTGGCGCCTTCCCACACAGGGCTCTTTCGCATACCCCTCCATTGGCTGCACGCAACACGTGCTGGGAGACGGCCAGTCTCTCTCAGTAACTTGGGCTCTCCTTTTTAAGTGACTGCCATCCTACAGCAACTCCCAACGGCATTGTTCGTCGGCAACGGCTAGTATAACGATCAAACTTTGGTTCTTGCCCAAGTGCAACGCTAAACTCCCACCTCGCCCTTCCTCAGGGACTACGAGCACGATTTTGGCAGTTGATGAGTGAAATTCTGAGCTGTCGGGAGCCCGAACATTTCCCATGCTAATTCATCGACAATCGCATCGACGCCCGCATCATACGAGCACCTAACTTGCCTCCACTGCCAGCCATCCGCATTCGGCCTCCTTGTCCAATTCGAGATCACTTGAGGATCTTCACGAAGCCTTGGCGACGATGGATTCACCCTATGCTCTGCCGTCTTCTGCGCTCCCTCACGCTCACCATCAGCATATGCATTCTCAATCATCATTGAATGCCTGGCGAACGTCAATGTCGAACGGATCGCTTCCCCCGTCCATGGAAGATGGCGAGAACGAGCACGACCGCCCTCATGCGCATTCTCGACATAACTCCCACGCTAGACAAGTATCTCATCTCTCTAATACTTGTGCTACTTTGCACAGAGAAAAGCTCCTCCCACCATCTTTAGACTCTCTGGATGGATGGACGGAAAAGACAACGGCCGACGGCAAGAGCATTATCACACCCAGCTCCGAGGCCATATCAACTCCTTATTCGCCTCCGATCAAGAGCAGCCACCACCACAACGACAGTCATGGTCACAAGCAAAGACACAGCCATACTCATAGTCATGACCACGATCATCATCACGATCATGCACACGCTCCTCATGTTCACCCGGCAAACGAGAACAAGGCACCGAGATCATTATTCACAAGGATACTTCTCAAGTACACACTGGGGTATCCTATCCTTCATGCGATATTGTTAGAAAAGGATTCCAGAAGAATCTTTTACTTTATGACGTAAGTATGTTTTTGTTGGTCCATCATGCTCTATCAGCTAACGAAATTCATCCAGCCTCAACTTTTGTTTTATGGCTGTGCAAGCATTTTATGGCTACGTGACCGATTCATTAGGCCTCCTCAGCGATAGCATACACATGTTCTTCGACTGCATTGCTCTTTTAGTGGGATTGCTAGCCGCGGTCATGAGCAAATGGCCTCCCAGCCAAAAATTTCCCTATGGATTTGGCAAAATTGAGACGCTGTCGGGATTTGCCAATGGTGTCCTGTTGATGTAAGCTCTCCTGCCATTCTCGCGCGTTTACGAGTAATTTCGGAGCAACTGACAGCGCATGATAGGCTGTTGAGCGTTGAGATTGCTTTTGAGGCCTTTGAGCGATTGTGGGAGGGCACCAAGACCAAGCGACTTGGCGAGCTCTTCGTTGTAAGCAGCCTAGGGCTTGTTGTCAACTTGGTCGGTATGATGGCATTCGGCCACCATCACCATGGTCATAGCCATAGTCATGGCCATGACCACAAACATGACCATTCCCATACCTGCGGAGGCCATAGCCACGGCCATGGACATGGCCACGTACATAACAACGAAAACATGCATGGTATCTACCTGCACATCTTGGCGGATACTCTGGGGAGCGTGTCCGTGATTGTGTCAACGGCGCTGACCAGTGTCTGGGGTTGGTCTGGGTGGGATCCACTGGCGTCGTGCTTCATTGCCGTCCTGATCTTCTTGTCTTCCCAGCCGCTCGTCATCGCCTCGGCCAAGCGCCTTCTTTTAAGCGTTCCAGAAGTGACAGAGTACAGTCTACGGAATACGCTTGGCGGGATCTTACAGCAACGTGGTGTAGTAAATTACTGTGTACCCAAGTTCTGGTTAGACGATCGTACGGGGATCGAGGACGGCGAGAAACTGGTTGGAGTCGTGCACATTGTTGTAGCTCGAGGGGTAGCCATGGATGAGACTCGCGACCGAGTCCGGGATTATCTACTCAGCCAAGGTGTTGAGGCGGTGGTTCAGGCAGAACGGGAAGGGGATTACGGGTGCTGGTGCAACCGAGGTCGTCACACAACGGCAACGTCGTCCACTCCGAAGATGCTCTAGAAGAGGTATCCGCGGCGACCATTACTGGATGACTTACCGCGACCCGACATATTTGATATCAAGTCTCCCAGCGTCCCCTTGATCAAGATGGCGGAGCGATCCTTAGTCGCCATGATTGGAAGTGCTTAACGCCGTGATTTCGCATTCGAAGCTATATTCTTCCTTTCTTTTATTACCCTTATGTAGCATCTCCTTGGCTTGGGTGCCGCACATGGATGTACATTGGAATACGCAAAAAAAGCTGCGGGGACGATTGGGCATACCCGAAGCCAACATGGTAGGAGTCGAGGCGTTGGATGTAACAATACATGTATTTTTTTGGTTTCCTGATGTAATCGTAGATGGATTATTTGCGTTGGAAATCCAATATTGCGCTGCACCTTCTAGGCATATGCTCTACAGACATCTCGTTTGAGACTACGACCTCTTTCATGGAGATGGAGGGTCTACTAGTACGCTGATGCCAGCCATCCATCGAGTCATAGGCGCAGGAAGCGTGGGAATAAAGCTGCTGTTGAAGCTGCTGTTGGCGCAATACGATCCTTGTTCTGCGTACAGGCTGCTTAGGCCATTATTACTCACCGCCCGCACCGAGCCCGGCAAACGGGGTGAACAGCCCGTCTGCGCAACCTCACCTTACCCACGACCTCATTCCATTCACACGCAAATCCCCACTAACTTTGTCTTGATTTTTTTTTTTTCTTTTTTCTTTTTTTTCCCCTCATCTCTACCCCTTACTTTCTCCTCCACATATCGTCCGCCTAGCATGCCCGCCTCTTCCACAAAGGAGGCTGTCAACCAGCAGCTCGACAGACTGCCCGCGGCCGCGGCCGACACGATCCCGCGCCTCCCCGAGACGAAGAAGGACGTGCAAGAGACCAAGGAGGAGACCAAGGCGGTCGCTAGGTCGGGCCTGCTGTCGCAGCTGCGCGCCCTGGCAGCGGGTGGATTCGGAGGCATTTGCGCCGTCGTCGTCGGCCACCCCTTTGACCTGGTCAAGGTGCGCCTGCAGACTGCTGAGCGGGGGGTGTACTCTTCTGCCGTTGATGTCGTGCGCAAGAGCGTGGCCAGGGATGGACTGACGAAGGGGTTGTACGCTGGAGTCAGTGCGCCGCTGGTCGGCGTGACGCCAATGTGTAAGTCTTTGCATGCTTGGCCTGGTCCTGGTTGTAGTGGATTTTTTTTTTTTTTTTTTTTTTTTTTTTTTTTTCCCTTTCCCGTAGACTGCGTTTCGCGCAACTGGGGGAATTTTCGACATTCTTTCTTCCTGCATCACAAGGAGACAAGTTAGCTTACTTTTCCTCGTCTAGTCGCCGTCTCCTTCTGGGGCTACGACCTCGGCAAACAGATCGTCGCCGCCACCTCGACCGTCAGCCCCGAAGGCCTCTCCATCGCGCAAATCTCCACCGCCGGCTTCCTCTCCGCTATCCCCATGACCGCCATCACCGCGCCCTTTGAGCACGTAAAGGTCATTCTGCAGGTCCAGGGCCAGAAGCAGCTTGCCCCCGGCCAGAAGCCCAAGTACAGCGGCGGCCTCGACGTCGTCCGCCAGCTGTACGCCGAGGGCGGGCTCCGCAGCGTCTTCCGCGGCAGCGCCGCCACCCTCGCTCGCGACGGCCCCGGCTCGGCCGCCTACTTCGCCGCCTACGAATACATCAAGCGCGCTCTCAGCCCCAAGGATCCCGCGACCGGCAGGCCGACGGGTGAGCTGAGCCTGTCGGCCGTGACCTGCGCTGGCGCTGCTGCCGGCGTGGCTATGTGGATCCCCGTCTTCCCCGTCGACACCGTCAAGTCGCGTCTGCAGACGGCCGAGGGCAACGTCACGCTCGGTGGTGTTATTCGTGATCTGTACGGGAAGGGTGGCTACCGGGCTTTCTTCCCTGGCTTTGGTCCGGCTCTTGCTCGTGCTGTTCCTGCTAACGCGGCTACCTTTCTTGGTGTCGAGCTGGCGCACCAGGCGATGAACAAGATGTTTGGTTGAGCTTGGCGACGGGTCATGTGGCATTAGGTGTGTGAACCTACGACGCGGGACGGCGCATAGGAAAGGGGAACTGTGGGATGCGGCAGGTAGTCTCTGTACCGTATAGAGGGTCGAAAGCAGGCAGAAGCAGGCAAGAATTGCATCTTGTGCCGCACGACATGCTATTTCAGGGACGGCCTTGTGTAATTCCAATAGTGGAAGGCATCCTAATGTGAAGACGAAGATACCCGCTGTATGAGTGGCTCATTGATCTTGGGTATAGACCAGAGGGAACTATAGATGTCCTTGATTCATAAGTAATACGAGCACTAATACCTAAGACATGGAGTAGAACAACCGATACAAGGGATAAAGAGCCTTACATTCACCAAGACACAAGAATTTCTGCTCAAGCACGTGACCCTGATCAGATACCAACCAAGTCGAGATGTTCTCAACTTCTAATCCTCCATTGCAATCAGATTAAACCAAGCCAGTCGGACATCTCACGCCGAGCTGGCCCAACATAAGAAAACTTTTTTGTTCCAATAAGATTTCCTAGTTCGCCTGCGCCATGCCAAAGAAAGACGAAAACAAGTAACATCAGGTTCTTTCAAAGTAAATCTCTTGCTCATCCCGTTCGGAACTATTATGCATGACTAACCCCGTCCGTGCCTTGCAGAATTCAACGTTGGGGATGTGAAAATGGAGTGGAGGGGTGTAGATAAATAATGGTGCGCGTGTTTAAGCACGCTCATTCATGCTCCATCGTCGCTTCGTGTGGCTCATATCGCGGAATCGTTCTGCTTCATCCAAGGGAGGCGGTATGCCCCAGAGACCGCCTATTCCGGCACCCAACTGAGGGGCCCTCATTTCATCAACAGGCTTGTCAGGCCCTAAACCTATCTGCATCTTGATCGGACCAGCGAATGCAGGCTGCGTAGAGGCAGCTTGATCGCCAGAGATGCCTGACGGCAAGAAATCGGGAGATTTGGACGCATCATCTGAGACGGGAGACATAGGCTCCACGGGGGGATTAGGCGGCTCTTTCGCCTCAACCGGCGATCCTATATTAAATCTCTTCTGGTCAAAATCCGGCAGCATGGAGCCAAAGTCGTCGGTGTTGTCACTGCCGTCGTCCATGAGGCGCAAGGACGAAGGACCCGGTGACCACAGTCCTAATGTTGCCGTCGGGGCAGGGAGCGGATTGACTGGATTCGAAGCACTAGATCCATTTCCCAATCCAACAGATGCGGCAGCAGAACCTCCCGGCAAGCACGCTCCGTGTGATGCCGACTCTCGACATATGACGGGTGGAAGCGCCGCGCTGGCTGAGGTGCTGCGGCTTCCGGTGAAGGAGAGGAAGTTCGAGTACGTGAATGGATTCACGACAGGTCTACCCATGGTAGAAGTACGCCCTCTAAGGCCAGAGCTCGGGTTCCAAATGTTCGCCGTAGATGTTGACCTTGCGGAACTAGGCGCCGTCGTCGTACTTGACCGTCGTAGATGCTCCGTGCTGGCAGAGAGGCGAATATCATACATCTTATCTATTGGCACCATGGCCTTCTTCGAAGGATCAGAAGGGGCTGGCGTCGCCGCAAGCAGTGCGTTATAGTCCAAATTCTGCTTCCGCGAGGCCATGGTGATTGAAGCAATGCCAATGTCCATCAAGACGGGTTGATGGGTAATTGCGCCTATTAGTGCATTACAGCCGGCGCCGTGGGAGACAATAACGACCACCGTCTCGATGTCTTCATTGTCTGCTTCTTGTTTGGCGCCGTCGCCTTTGGTGGTCTTTGGAACAATGTCGGCAGGAGAGTCGGTCAACGCATACCAGTTGATCAGCCTCCTCACACCGCCTCGGAATCGTTTGTGCATCGAAGCCCACTCTTCGCCAAACTTGCCACCATCGCCAAAATCGAGGGGTGCGCGCATCGAGTCCCATTGGTAATCAACCGCCACGGAAGAGTCTCGCGCATGAGCAACGAAGCCCTCCGGTATGCTCCCAGAGCTGGAGACGGCATATGTCGGTCTCGGCGCCTTGTAACCATTCTTCACTTCGGCTTGTTTAGGTAAGCCTGGACCCAGGGTCGACACATTGATCGATGCTTCACTGTCTGTTGAGGGCGATCGTGGCACATGGGCAGGGCTGATGGTAGGTGACTGCCATAGCGAGCTGGACGAAGGTTGTGATGGCTCTTGTTCGGGGAGGTCGGTATAGATGCTGCAAGCTTCCCGTCTAAGAAGCTCTGCCTTGGCGCTACCCAGCATCAGGGCCGGACCGGGAGGAGGGGTGATCATCTCGAAATACTCTGGTGACAGCCATTCTCCCAGGAAAGAGTCGAGTCGTAGAAGTGTCGATTTGAACTGGAATTGAGGTTCGCTCTGCGGCGTTGCTCGAGGCACAATGAGGTCTTCGGGGTTGTAGGTAGAATGGGGAAACGTCTGGGCCAGCCCAGAGCTGATGCCTATTGACGTTTGCACGCACCGAAGGAAGGGCGAGCTGTGAATGACAATCTTGTACCGCTTGCGCTTTCCCGAAGCGTTGAAATTGAAATTGCGCGGACTCTCATCGTCGGCTTTGGCTTGCTGAAGGATGCTGGCAATCTGGTTGCCGACTTGTCGCGCCTGCAGAAAACCGCCGTATGTGAGAGGAGGGTCGTAGGGTGTCGGAGAAGTCAAATGCCATGACTTGTCGGCGGCATCTAATCGGCTCCCGTGTCTGCAGATTGACATGTGTTAACTGCGCCCATGTCCTTTTCCTTTTGGTCGTGCGGGCAAGGAGCAGGCATGGACTTACCTGACAACGAACAAATATGCTGGAGGAGAATTACTCATCCTGACGGGAACGGCTGTAGGCATGATCTGAAGGCCGGTGCACTTATTTTCCCCGAATCTATGGCAAGACTCCGGAAGTGTTTGCACTTCAAGGGGGCAGGGGGGTGCAGCACTCTTTTTTCCTCGTTCACTCTTAACGAAATCTTTTTTTCCTTGTTTCCTCTTAGCGAGCCAGCCCAGTCGTGGGCAATGCTGTAAAGCTGTAAATTTTGGCCAGGTTGCGGGCGACTGCCTTCAAGAAGCAACAAGCAACAAGCAACAAAGGGCTGGACAGCAGGACGGTGTATTATTATATGAAACCTGCCAGGTCTTTGTTCTTGACGGAAGCCAGCATGAATTGCGGTGCGCTTTGTATGCGCACTTGTCTCACAGCTTGCGAATTGCTGCGGTTGAGGCGTACACAGGACACCAGTCAGGTGACGTGGACGTGAATAATGACTCTGGCTGCTGTCACTGCCGTCTTGGTCGCGGCTAAATAATAGTTAGTGGTGGCAAGATGCACGCTTGATGCACGCTTGATGCAGACAAACCAGTCATAGAGCAGACTAGCAAGACAGGCTGCAGGCTGCAGGCTGCTGGTGGGTTGGAATTGTGACCAGGCAGAATGTCACGAATGTTGCATTCTCGAGAGAGTAACTTGTGGAGGTGGCGCCGAGAATGTCACGCAGAGCTCAAAGCTTGGCAGGCAGGCGAATTCCCGCAGCAGGCGCAGGTTGGAGAGGGAGAGGCAGAGAGGCAGAGAGGCAGAGGAAGAGGAAGAGGAAGAGGAAGAGGGTCGATCGTCTGTCTGGTTGTTCAAGAAACAACTCGTACCGTCGTCAAAGCTTCGCTGCGGGCCCGTCAGGTCGGCGGGGATAGCTTCGACCAGAACAGACAACAGACAGACGTCTTGCACTACTACATGCTCCACTCGTAACACAACAACATGCTCACATGATCTATATCCATCCATTCGAACACGGCCTCTGCAGTTAAATTCGTGCGCCACTGTGACCGGAAGTTGAATTTCAAATTCCGCTTCAAACCCACTTGACAAGTTTTCCCCCACCCAAGCGACTTCGGAGCGTCACAATGGCGTATCAAGTACCTACTAATTCGGCATGATATTGTAAAGCTGGGTTTAACACGCAAAGGGAGAGCCAAGATTCACCTGAATTGCCCGGCTATTGTATATATTGCACCTTCTGGCAACTCTCGCAAGTGCATCTTGACGATATATCACGACCTTTTGCGTCCAACAACCCCGTCGACGGAATCAACCCTCTAGTGCAAGACCCGAGTATGTCGATGAAACAATATATATATATATATATATTGCTGTCATAGGGCCTGGCAATTGTAATGTAATTAGAGACCAACTTTCAACCATCAGCATCATAGAAAGAATGATTCTCTCGGCCCGAAATAACTCCCTTTATGTCTTCCATAGTTACTCTTTCAACAATTTGCTATTTGCATTATACTCACTCGTACATGCTTACTTAATAGTCCCTCTACTACTATTGTGCCCCAACTAACTAGTTACGGAGTATCTCTTTGGGGGCCGTAAGACTACACCCCCCCGTACCGATCCACTATTCTGAGCCAATTAAATAGCTGCATCTAAAGTTACGTGCCGCACCCTAGAAGTACTAAAGTTACAAAGAGCTACATTATAGATATTCTAGTCCTACTGCCCACCTTAGGCATCTAGGTAGGTAGCTGGCCTAAAGGAACATTCTAATAAATAAATAAGTTATATTATAATAATACTACTTATAAAGAAGCTATAAGTCTAGTCTATTAATACTGCTACTAGCTGAAAAGCCTTATATAGGGATTAAGCAATGTGCGTAGCTGCTACTAAAAGTCATTTAAAGTCACTCTATAGAACTATGGAGAAAAAGCGGGTCCTGCGGTCCTCAAAAGGAGTCCTGGAGATTTAACAAGTGCTGGGAGCAGTAACAAAAATGGAGCCTCGCCGCTCAAAAACGACCAAAAACTTCGCATCAGTGGGCCGAGCAGGGTTTGTCAACCACTATTGGTCAATCCGTCACGAAAAATCTATTAGCACTATGCAATGCAGCAAGGGACCTGAACCAAGGCGGGGACGAGGAGGGGCCAAGAATGAAAAAAAAGTTTCCTGCTATTAGTCCCGCTTCCGGCACGCAACTCTCTTCTCCTCTTGTTCACCTCGTCCCATAAACCTCTTCAACCAGAGGGGTAATAGAGAAGACAAGTTTCAATCGTGTTCCTGCGGCAGATGATTGCCAGGTAGCGCTTTTGACCTGTCCAAGGAAGCTCTGAGAACGGGTTTTCTTGCCCAGCTGTCGCTAGCAGATCCCACCGCACATAGCACCTTTTCTCTCATCATCGTCTTGCTTCTGCCCCTCAAACCTTTCATTTTCTCTCCATTTTTCTTCGTCTTCTTTAATCTCCTTGATACATCTCAACTGATTGGCTCGCTTTCACAATGGCCATCCAGTCACTGCCGCCGTCCTCGGCGCGCTTCTCCAGTGCCAATGATGAAGGCCTAATCTGCCTTGAATTCGAAGATGGCTCTGCCTACACTGGCTACAGCTTCGGAGCCGACAAGAGCGTTGCTGGAGAGCTGGTCTTCCAGACGGGCATGGTGGGATATCCAGAATCTCTGACAGATCCCTCCTACCGGGGCCAAATCCTCGTCATTACGTTCCCTCTCGTTGGAAACTATGGTGTGCCTTCGCGCGAAACTGCCGATGACCTTCTTAGCCATCCGCCTGCTCACTTCGAGTCATCGCAGATTCATGTTGCCGGTGTTGTTGCCGCTTCCTACTGTGGCGAGGATTTCTCTCACTTCTTGGCCGCCTCCTCCCTTGGCACTTGGTTGAAGGAGCAGGGCGTGCCTGCCATGTACGGTGTCGATACCAGAGCCCTGACTAAGAAAATCCGGGAAAAGGGTAGCATGCTGGGCAGGATGAGGCTTGAGATCAAGGACGCTGCAATCAATGGTGCCGCTAATGGCGCCATCTACAAGGCATCTTCGAATCAGTTTGCTGAGGTTGATTGGGTAAATCCCAATGAGAAAAATCTCGTTGCTGAGGGTAAGTGCCATCGTCACGTATTCTCTTTGATGCCCATATTTGCTGCCTGAAAGCCTATACTTATTGTTGTTGTTTGTGTCATCTGCAGTGTCTGTCAAGACTCCTAAGCTGTACAAGCCCCCTTCTTCCGTCGCCGCCCGCAAGCATCCTTCGGGTCGACCAATTCGTGTATTGTGTGTCGATGTTGGTATGAAATATAATCAGCTCCGGTGCTTCCTCAAGCGTGGAGTTGAGGTCATGGTCTGCCCTTGGGACCACGATCTGGCCAAGGAAGCTGGAGATCAGTATGACGGTCTCTTTCTCTCCAATGGACCCGGTGACCCTTCCATTCTTGATATCACAGTCCAAAATATCCGGGACGCCATGGAAAAGAACAGGACCCCTGTTTTCGGTATTTGCTTGGGCCATCAGCTACTTGCACGTGCCTCTGGTGCCAAGACCAGCAAGATGAAGTTTGGTAACCGCGGCCACAACATTCCTTGCACCAGCATGATCACAGGCAAGTGCCACATCACATCTCAGAACCACGGTTTCGCTGTTGATGCCAGCACTCTGCCTTCCGACTGGCAAGAGTTGTTTGTCAATGCCAACGACGGTAGCAATGAGGGTATCATGCACGTTGGTAAACCCTATTTTAGTGTTCAGTTCCATCCCGAGAGCACGCCTGGACCCCAGGATACCGAGTTTCTCTTCGATGTCTTTATTGACACAATTGTAAATTGCACAAAAAATCCTGCTCTCCTAGAGCGCCCCGTGAGTTTTCCCGGTGGTACAATTGAGGAGAATGAAAATCTTCACCCTCGAGTCCATGTCAAGAAGGTTCTTGTTCTCGGTAGTGGTGGTCTCAGCATCGGGCAGGCTGGTGAGTTTGATTACTCTGGCAGTCAAGCTATTAAGGCTCTTAAGGAAGAGGGCATCTACACTATCCTCATTAACCCCAATATTGCTACTATTCAAACATCAAAGGGTCTCGCCGACAAGGTCTACTTCTTGCCCGTCAACGCTGAGTTTGTCCGCAAGGTTATTCACTATGAGCGACCTGATGCCGTCTATGTTACCTTTGGTGGTCAGACTGCTCTTCAGGTCGGCATCCAGCTCAAGGATGAGTTTGAAGGTCTGGGAGTTAAAGTTTTGGGTACTCCCATTGATACCATCATCACCACAGAGGATCGTGAGCTTTTTGCTCGTGCCATGGACTCCATTGGCGAGAAGTGCGCCAAGTCTGCCTCAGCTAGCAATGTTGAAGAGGCGATGCGCGTCGTCAAAGACATTGGCTTCCCTGTTATCGTTCGTGCTGCTTACGCTCTGGGTGGTCTCGGCAGTGGTTTCGCTAATAATGAAGATGAGCTGCTTGAACTTTGCAACAAAGCATTTGCCGCCAGTCCCCAAGTGCTTATTGAGCGCAGTATGAAGGGATGGAAGGAGATTGAGTATGAGGTCGTTCGAGATGCGCAGGACAACTGCATTACGGTTTGTAATATGGAGAACTTCGATCCTCTTGGTATCCATACCGGTGACTCTATTGTTGTCGCCCCTTCACAGACATTGTCTGACGAAGACTACAATATGCTGCGGACGACCGCTGTTAACGTCATTCGTCACCTTGGCGTGGTTGGAGAGTGCAATATTCAATATGCACTGAACCCATTCTCGAGAGAGTACTGCATCATTGAGGTCAACGCACGTTTGTCTCGCTCCTCCGCCCTGGCGTCAAAGGCCACTGGTTATCCCTTGGCCTTCATTGCCGCGAAATTGGGTCTTGGTATCCCTTTAAAGGAGATCAAGAACTCTGTAACAAAGTCTACCTGTGCATGCTTCGAGCCATCGCTTGACTACTGTGTTGTCAAGATGCCACGATGGGACCTGAAGAAGTTTACCCGTGTATCCACTCAGCTGGGATCATCGATGAAAAGTGTGGGCGAGGTCATGAGTATTGGTCGCTCTTTCGAAGAGGCTATCCAAAAAGCGATCCGCTCTATCGACTTCCACAACCTAGGCTTCAATGAGACTCCTGCCTTGATGTCCATTGACGACGAGCTTCAGACACCATCTGACCAGCGTCTCTTCGCTATTGCCAATGCTATGCATGAGGGCTACTCTGTTGACAAAATTTGGGAGATGACCAAGATTGACAAGTGGTTCTTGCGTAAGCTCAAGGGTCTGAGCGACTTTGCCAAGGATATGAGCCGGTATACCACCAAGGACGTTGCGCGATCTCCTGATCTGCTCGTGCAGGCCAAGCGTCTCGGTTTCAGTGACCGTCAGCTTGCCAAGTTCTGGGATTCCAACGAGATTGCTGTCCGTCGCCTGCGACTCGAAGCTGGAATTCAACCTTTCGTTAAGCAAATTGACACGGTTGCTGCTGAATTCCCCGCCTTTACCAATTATCTCTATCTCACATACAATGCTAGTGAGAGCGACGTCTCCTTTGATGACCATGGTGTCATGGTTCTGGGTTCCGGTGTCTACCGTATTGGTTCCTCTGTCGAATTCGATTGGTGTTCGGTTCGTGCCATTCGAACACTACGCAGCACTGGCTTCAAAACTATCATGGTCAATTACAACCCTGAGACCGTGAGCACCGACTACGATGAAGCCGACAAACTCTACTTTGAGAACATCAATCTTGAAACTGTGTTGGATATTTACCAATTGGAGGCCGCCAGCGGTGTTCTTGGAGCCATGGGTGGACAAACACCCAACAATATTGCCTTGTCGCTCCATCGAGCTGGCGTACGGGTTCTCGGTACCTCTCCTGAGATGATTGACATGGCCGAGAATCGATACAAGTTTTCCCGCATGTTGGATCGCATTGAGGTCGACCAGCCTACGTGGAAAGAGCTAACCAGTTTTTCCGAAGCCCGAGAATTCTGTAATGCTGTCAACTATCCCGTGCTTGTGCGGCCTTCCTATGTGCTGTCTGGTGCGGCTATGAACACTGTCTACTCTGAAAAGGACTTGGAGAGTTATCTGGCACAAGCTGCCGAGGTTTCTCGTGAGCATCCTGTCGTCATCTCCAAGTACATTGAGAACGCCAAGGAAATTGAGATGGATGCTGTTGCCAAGGACGGTGTGGTCGTCGGTCATTTCATTTCCGAGCACGTCGAGAATGCAGGTGTGCATTCTGGTGACGCAACTCTTATCTTGCCTCCCCAGGATCTGGAGCAGGCTACCATTGAGAGAATTGAAGAAGCCACTCGAAAAATAGGTGCTGCTCTGAACGTCACTGGCCCCTTCAATATTCAGTTCATTGCCAAAGATAACGATATCAAGGTCATTGAGTGCAACGTTCGTGCCTCACGATCTTTCCCCTTCGTTTCCAAGACCATGGGCGTGGATTTGATTGAAATGGCTACCAAAGCTATCATGCACCAGCCTTTCACGGAGTATCCTCCAACTACTATTCAGCCTAACTGCGTTGGGGTGAAGGTGCCTCAATTCAGTTTCTCGCGCCTTTCCGGTGCTGATCCTGTCCTGGGTGTCGAGATGGCATCTACTGGTGAAGTTGCGTGCTTTGGTATTGACAAATATGAGGCTTATCTGAAGGCTCTCTTGTCTACCGGCTTTAAAATCCCCAAGGCTAATATCCTCCTGTCCATTGGTTCATACAAGGACAAGCGAGAGCTGCTACCTTCAATGCAAAAGCTACAGCGCATTGGCTACAAGCTGTTCGCCACTGCCGGTACTGCCGATTTTCTACAGGAGCATGGTGTTCAGGTCCAGTATCTTGAAGTTCTCGGTCGTGACGAGGACATCAGCTCAGAATTCTCCCTCACGCAGCATCTTGCCAAGAACATGATCGACCTGTATATCAATCTGCCTTCCAACAACAAGTACCGCCGTCCTGCCAATTACATGAGCAAGGGTTACAAGACTCGACGTATGGCTGTAGACTACCAGATTCCTCTGGTGACCAATGTCAAGAACGCCAAGATCTTAGTCGAGGCTATCGCTCGCCATGTCTACTTGGATGTCTCCAAGCGCGACTTTCAGCTGAGTGAGCTGCCTCCTCCACCACCAGCCAAATCTGCCAAGACTCCCGAGTTGAAGGCAACTCTTCCTTCCATCACTTCAGTAATAGAAAGCCCCCATCGACATGCCGCTGCTGATGGAACCGTGACCTCTCCAACCCGTGTTGGACAGATCGACGAGCTTACCCTGCCAGGCACTATCCAACAGAGTTTCTCCATTAGTGCCTCGGTCATGAAGCTACTCTCTCAGCCATCAGCCTTCAAAAATGCCAATGTTTTATCAGTGAGCAAATATACTCGTGCTGATTTGCACATCTTGTTCACTGTTGCTCAGGAGATGCGCCTCGGTGTCCAGCGTGCAGGCGTTTTAGATATACTGCGTGGCAAAGTTCTTTGCACTCTCTTCTACGAGCCTTCCACTAGAACATCGGTATCTTTTGATGCTGCCATGCAGCGTCTCGGAGGTCGAACAGTTGCCGTCCCTACTTCTCATTCGTCAGTCCAGAAGGGTGAGTCTTTGCAGGACACTCTGCGCACTTTGGCTTGCTACGGTGACGCCATAGTCCTTCGACACCCTGATGAGAATTCGGTGCATGTGGCCGAGAAGTACAGCGATGTTCCGATCATCAATGGAGGAAACGGCAGCAAGGAGCATCCTACGCAGGCATTCTTGGACCTCTTTACCATTCGAGAGGAGCTTGGCACCGTTCAAGGGCTGACGATTACCTTTTTGGGTGATCTGCTATACGGTCGAACTGTGCACTCCTTGGTTCAGCTCCTGCGCCATTACCAGGTACAGGTGCAACTGGTGGCGCCTAAAGGTCTTGAGCTACCTAGGGAGGTTCGGGAACAACTTGCTGCCTCTGGCCAGCTTCTCTGCGAATCTGAGAGCCTGACTCCGGAGATTATTGCCCGCAGCGACGTGCTCTACTGCACTCGCACTCAGCAGGAGCGCTTCGAGAGCGCCGAGCAGTATAAGAAGCTTAGAAACTCTTATAGAGTAGGCAATGCTGCACTGAAACACGCCAAGAGCCAGATGGTGGTGATGCACCCTCTGCCCAGGAACGAGGAGGTTGCCGAGGAGGTTGACTTTGACCAACGTGCGGCATATTTCAGACAGGTAAGTGATCTTTTTCCCTCTCTTTCTTTCTGTCCTTTCTCTCTCTTTTCTTTCTTTTGTAAACAAGTTATAATTGCTAATGTGTGTCATAGATGCGCTACGGACTTTACTGCAGGATGGCGCTATTGGCCCTCGTCATGGCTCCTGCTTAAAGTCAAGCTTTTTTTTTTTTTTTTTGTACAACGATGTTTTTCGGCGCATGGTCGAGAGCCGAGAGCCGACTCAAAATTATTCGAAAACGAGGATGACGTTCTTTCTTTTTAATACTCAAAACGACGTAGACTTGGGAATTCGTTCATTATCGATAGAATTACTGTTCCAAGGTATTCGTATTCGCTAGTCCAATGGCGTTGAGCCACGCAGGTGATTGTCTCCGCCTCCCATGTTGAATAGCAGTCGCTGGACTCGACTGCGTGTCAGAATAGATACACATGACTAAGATAATGCATGTATGTGTATATATGTAATGTATAGTGTGTATGTATAGGTACGTAATGTTCGTACTTTTCGTGTATGTATCATGTATAGGATTGAACAGTGGTGTTTATTTATTTATTTATTTAGTTACTTAGTTAGTCTAATCTAGTTTAGTTTAGCGTAGTCTAGCGTTCAATATATTTTGCATTGTGATGTTTGTAGAGTTTATTTCTTCTTCATTTACTGGTCAAGTGTTCTTTCTGGAGGAAGCCAACCGGCCCGTGAGTCGTACGACTACTACATTGCCTCTATGGAATGCACATAGAAAAACATGATTAAGCTTCATATCAATTCCAAGTCACTCATCGCAGCGGCGCAATTATGCGTGACGTGGCTAGTTGGTAGAATTTTTTCATCTGGCCAGAGTCAACGATCAGCACAGCACAGCACGCAGATCGTCGGCGCCAAGTCACCTGCAGCCGGGAAGGCGCGATGCTCTGCAATTTCCTTCGCGAACTGCGCGCGTCGCAAGGGTCTGCTAGCTGTGGCAAGGAACACAAAAGCAGAATTCCAATTAGTTAAGCATCCTCGCTTTCGCACCCTAGCTTTGCTCTTGAAGAATCTCGAACGGAGCCAAGTCTCATTTTGCGCACACCAAGATGGTACTAGTCGTTGTCGATGTTACCGAGCGAAGCCAGATATTCATCGACGTTTTTCTCACACAAGCGATTGAACCATGGAATTTAACGAATTCAACCGCGTGGATTACAAGCGCCGAGGAACGGATCGTGCAATTGAGCTCGTTCAAATCACAGCCTGGTGTCGAGTCGAGTATGCAGTCCAGGGGCAACAGTGATACACTCGACCTAAATGACGAAATTTCAGCCTCAGTCAAGTTGCACGACCTGGTCATCCTCATTGGCTGACTTGGCAATCAGTCTCTGGGCTGCGTGTCAAGGATTGTCCGTTTGTCAGGCTCAGCATAACATGAGTCCCTATTTAAATGCAAGCCTCGTCGCAACTATGCATTCGCTCACTCCCTCCTTGTGACAACAACTTCTCCGACGGTAGGTCATTCGCTGTCACCTTTCGACAGCGGTTACCTGTGCGCTGATGGCGACTGCGAATGTAAACGCGAACCACTGTGCGGGAAGTGGTTGCTCCATCGTGCGCTTGCAGGTCAAATATACAGGTAGGTTTGCCAAAGCATCCCGATTCCAAACCAACACCAAAGGCTGCGTCTGTAGCTGACCCCTGGACGACTGGACGACTGGACGACTGGACGACTGGACGACTGGACATTTGAAGATGGAACAACGGAGCAAGATCTACCTACGTCTATTGATAAGCTTTGCGAAACTCCACACCAGTATAAGTTTGCTAAGAAAGCCGGCACTTCCGTTATGTCTGTTTATTCTACCCTGCTCGCCGGCATCACTGTGTCCTGCACTAACACTACGATAGTGTCGCATCCGCCAACTGGGCACGCAATTGCAGCCGTTGCAGGGTTGCTTTATCTCAGACATTTTTGATCCCGGACATCTGGTGGAACGCGTCAACCAAAAGAGCTAATGGCTATTTTGGGTATAAGGAGTTTGCCCACTTGACCAACGACGAGGAGAAGCCTGATGGCTGTGGTGAGTCTGAGACCACAGCCCGCCTACCCTGACATCATTTGAGGTCTTGAAAAGCTACTTACGGTTTTCTACGTTACGTGGCAGCGTCTTGGTCCCGTTTTGAGGTCAAGGCTTTTAAGCTAAAGAATAAGAAGCAGAAGGCACCCAAGGATTATACTTATAGCTGGAGCAAGCTAAACTCATATTCAAGATGGTATGAGAGCAATCACACAGTTATAATCCTATTCTGCGGCCGAAGGGAGGAGAATAAAACAACCAATCAAATCACCTACAATGGTACAAACCTGGAGCTGTTTTCCAAGAGCCTCCTCGAACCTTGTGCGGGCCTTATTATCGAGATGGCAGCTGTGAACAGGAGATCCAGGGACGAAGAACAAGCGGACGATTGGCGGCAACAATAGTGAAACAATCTGCTGTCATAATGCAGCTCGACGAAAAGGACGGAAGGACGCGAGGAAAGCTTTACTGTCCCCGGGATGCGCATGCTCCCACACGCAGATGGAGCAGGCAGGTAATTGTCCAGGATGGGTAAAATATGAAAACCGGTGGGATTCTGCGTAGATATGGACATGTAACTTTCATTCATTGCACCGGGTTATTTTGACGCTTGACTGGGCTCTGTTAGCAACATATAGTAGCTTGTTTAATTGATTGAAATTCTCTCTGTGAAAAATCCATGCCCAACATGTGCTCCTGCCCAGCGTACACAGAGAGCACAATGTGCATCTTCCTCCACCGGAAGGTAGACAGCCAGGCAGGCAACCAACCAATCCCACCCAAGGCCTCCACGTGACGAACAAGGTTTGTCAGGATCTCCAAGCTGGTAGTCAGAGACCGGACCCTCAGAGTTCGGCGAGGTTGACGTCGAACGAAATCCCACGGTATAGGCTTCTGTAAGGAACAGCCGGGCGGGGATAGGGTGATTGCCAATCCACGGCGGTAGCCTCTTTCCGAGCCGAAAATCAATCACACGGCGAGGACATCCAAGCACATATATGTTACGGAGCACGGAGCACGGAGCACGGAGCACGGAGTAGTCAACGAGTTGAGGGGAGGTGGGCGAGCGAGCAAGCATGTGAAGGTAGCCGGGCCTGCAAGGCGAATGGCCCAAAGGAGACTAGCGGGCGCCTTCTTGTCCATCCCCCGCAATCCAAGAGCACCAGACCAGACGCAACCCCCCCTCGGTAGCGGGCGGCGGGTAGAGCTGCTTCAGCCGAGGCAGTAAGTGGCAGTGTCACGCAGCTGTCGGCAACCCATGCATGGTCCAGAAGTCAAAAGTCGTAACGTCACCTGCCTCTTCACCGGCCTTCCGATCCTCTCTCCTTCATCCTGCTCCTCCCCATCACCTCCCCATCACCTCCCCATCACCTCCCCATCCGTCATACCCCCTTTGCGAGCTATTTTGTTTTCCTTCTCTCTTGTCGCTCCGTTGTCTGCGATTGAGCGTCTGTAGACTGCCGGAGAGAATAAGAATAAACGCCCCTCCATCCTCCATCGTCGCCCGTCACATCTCACATCTCACATCTCACAACCGCCATCATGCCTGAGCAATTGAGATTCGACAACCAGGTCGTTGTCGTTACCGGTGCCGGCGGTGGTCTCGGCAAGGCCTACGCTCTGTTCTTCGCTTCGCGCGGTGCCAGCGTCGTTGTCAACGACCTCGGCGGCTCATTCCAGGGCGAGGGCAACTCAACAAAGGTGCGTAGCGTGGTGGAGCTGCCCATTTTCACACGCGCCACACGGCTAACACTGACATTTCATCCAACTAGGCTGCCGATGTTGTAGTCGACGAGATCAAGAAGGACGGCGGCAAGGCTGCTGCCAACTACGACAGCGTCGAGAATGGCGACAAGATCATTGAGACTGCCATCCGGAACTTTGGCCGTGTTGATGTTGTCATCAACAACGCCGGTATTCTGCGAGACGTCAGCTTCAAGAACATGACAGACCAGGACTGGGACCTTATTATGAAGGTCCATGTCAAGGGCGCTTACAAGGTCGCTCGCGCTGCCTGGCCTCATTTCAGAAAACAAAAGTACGGCCGTGTCATCAACACTGCCTCCGCTGCCGGTCTGTTCGGCAATTTTGGTCAGACCAACTACTCGGCTGCCAAGCTGGCCATGGTTGGTTTCACCGAGACTCTTGCCAAGGAAGGTGCTAAATACAACATTCTGAGCAACGTTATTGCTCCTATTGGTGAGCACACTCTAGTGCTTTCACTTACACGTGTAATCTGGCTAATAAGTATCACCATTTTCAGCTGCCAGCAGAATGACCTCGACCGTGATGCCCCCCGATGTTCTGGAGCAGCTCAAACCCGAATGGGTTGTCCCTCTCGTTGCTGTCCTTGTGCACTCCAGCAACACCAGCGAGAATGGTGGCATCTTCGAAGTCGGTGGTGGTCATGCTGCCAAGCTCCGATGGGAGCGATCCAGCGGTCTGCTCCTCAAGGCCGACGATTCCTACACCCCCAGTGCCATTCTCAAGAAATGGGATCAGGTTGTCGACTTCTCCAAGCCTCAGTACCCAAGCGGTCCCAACGACTTCTTGACGCTGCTCGAGGAGTCTCAGAAGCTGGGCCGCAGTGAGCAGGGCGCCAAGGTTGACTTCACTGGCAAGGTCGCCCTGGTCACCGGTGGTGGTGCTGGTATTGGCCGTGCTTACTGCTTGGCCTTCGCCAAGTATGGTGCTACCGTCGTTGTCAACGATCTCGTGAATCCCGACGATGTCGTGAACGAGATCAAGAAGACTGGCGGCAAGGCTGTCGGTGTTAAGGCTTCCGCCGAGGATGGTGAGACCGTTGTTAAGGCTGCTATTGACAACTTCGGTCGCCTTGATATTGTTGTCAACAACGCCGGTATCCTCCGTGACAAGGCCTTCGCTAACATGGACGACTCTCTCTGGGACCCTGTCTTCAACGTCCACCTGCGTGGCACCTACAAGGTGACCAAGGCTGCCTGGCCGTACTTCCTCAAGCAGAAATACGGCCGTGTCATCAACACCACCTCGACCAGTGGTATCTACGGCAACTTTGGCCAGGCCAACTACGCCGCTGCTGTAAGCTGACTGTTCTCCATGTACTAACCAATGAATGAATGGTTCACTGACAAATCGGGATACTAGAAATGCGGTATTCTTGGATTTTCCCGAGCTCTTGCCATTGAGGGCCAGAAGTACAACATCTTTGTTAACACCATTGCTCCCAATGCCGGTACTGCCATGACTGCCACCATACTGCCTCCCGAGATGGTTCAGGCCTTCAAGCCTGACTACATCGCTCCTCTCGTCCTTGCTCTTTGCAGTGACAACTGCCCCGACCCCACTGGCGGACTGTACGAGGTCGGCAGTGGCTGGTGCGGCAAAACCCGCTGGCAGCGAACCGGCGGTCACGGATTCCCCGTCAATGTCAAGCTCACTCCCGAAGAGGTTGTCAAGCACTGGAAGGATATTGTCAACTTTGACGACGACCCAGTGGACAATCCTGAGAAGGCTCAGGATGCCATGATGAAGATTATGAGCAACATGGGAAATGTTGCTGAGAAGGTATGAGAAAGACCTCTTTTGTTGTGACACTTGACGAATTTTATGTACAATTTAGTTAGGACTAGAATCATGTAAATGAAACAAAGAAAGAAAAGCTTCCACAAAAACCAAGAGGCATCATCCTGTCACTCACCTCACATTTTCTTCATGACCACACAAGAGCTCCTATGCTGATACGTTTATTGACGAAAAGGCCGATGAATCCTCCCCTGCCAGCAACGAGTATCTCGATGCCATCAAGGCTGCTGTTGGCAAGGAGGGACCCTCCGTTGAGTTCAAATTCGAGGACCGTGACTCGATTCTTTACAACCTTGGAGTAGGCGCCAAGCACACCGAGCTGAAATACGTCTTGTATGCTCCCTTGAACAGACTACCATTTGTAGCTCAAAAATATCGCTTGCTAACAACAGTATAACACAAACAGCGAGGGAGCCGAAGACTTCCAAGTTCTGCCCACCTTCGGCGTCATTCCCATCTTCTTTTCCGACATGCCCTTTGATTACGATTCCATCATTCCGAACTTCTCCCCCATGATGCTCCTACACGGCGAGCAATATCTTGAGATCCGCAAGTTCCCCCTCCCCACGAGTGGTGTCTTGGAATCCCGCGGCAAGCTCATCGAGGTTGTCGACAAGGGCAACGCCGCCGTCGTCAAGTCCGGCCTCACGACCGTCAACAAGGAGACCGGCGAGGACGTCTTCTATAGCGAGATGACGGTCTTTGTCCGCGGCAGTGGCGGCTTCGGCGGCCCCAAGAAGGGCCAGGACCGTGGTGCCGCCACTGCGGCCAACACTCCCCCCAAGCGATTCCCCGATACGGTCGTTGAGTCCAAGACGGATGAGAACCAGGCTGCCATTTACCGTCTGAGCGGTGACTACAAGTATGTTTTCGAACACGGCCTCCCACCCCTCTTGTCTGTCTCATTCCTGGTATCATGATAGCTAATGTTGCGCCCTGCTCGTCAGCCCCCTGCACATTGATCCCTCCTTCGCCAAAATGGGCGGCTTCAAGCGTCCCATCCTCCACGGTCTCGCATCCTTTGGCGTCGCCGCCAAGGCCATCTACGAGACGTTTGGGCTCTACAAGAACATCAAGGTCCGCTTCGCTGGCACTGTTGATCCCGGCCAGACTCTTGTCACTGAGATGTGGCGCGAGGGCAACAAGATTGTTTTCCAGACCAAGGTCAAGGAGACTGGTAAGCTTGCTATCGGCGGAGCCGCCGTCGAGTTGATGGACGGTGGCAACAGCAAGATTTGAATCATCGGGTGTCATGGGCGATGAATTCATTGGTTCATGTGAGATGGGATGATATAAATTTGGATGTTGGACAAAATTAAGCGGCGAAGCTCCGTTGTATTATAATGATGACATGTCTTGCAGATACAGTCTGGAATGAAATAGTATTTCTCGTGATTCAAGCAAGGGCATTCGATTCACTGCGTGATGGCAAGTTATATTTCTAATAGCATATACTGTACTTTGTACCATGAGTCCAGGACTGTTCATTCTGCCGTCCTATTTCTTCTGTTCCCAGTGTACTTTTCCACCTTTTGACCAAAAAAAAAAAACAAGCATCAACGCCGCGTGGTGCCTGCCTTTATCCCGTTGTCCATGAAATGTGCCCCCAACCCAATTAAAGAAAGGCCCTCGTGTTAAAAGTATATCGTCTCGGTTATAATGTCCAGAAAATCAGGCAAGCTCAACCACGTGCCGCCCGTGAGAAGGGAGTCGATCCGCGACCGTACGCCTCTCGACGCGACCCCCGTTTCGAGGTACGCCTTCTCCGCGCCAGATAGCTCGCGCTTCTCCGTCGCCTTCCATTTCTTCTCAGCCACTTCGCGCGCGTCCCTCAGCACGGCGTCGACGTCTTCAGATTCCCACAGGTTGCACCGGTCGCATTGTGTGCAGGGCTTCGGGTCCCCATCGGGGCGGAAATGGTCGCAGAAATGGCGGTAGCCCTCGTCGCTGAGGTCGGCTCGGCAGACGTAGCACATCTTGTAGCCGCATGGACATGTGAGTTTGTTGCAGCCTGCGTTCTTGACAAACGACGTGTTGCATCGTGGGCACACGCGCTTGATTGCTAAGCTCATGGCCTGTTCCACCTGCGTTCGAAGCGCGACGAGAGACGACTCGTTGCATACATGGATGTCTGTCCATGCTTTGTGACATGATAAACAGGAGACCTTTGCACAGCGGGGGTTCTGGCATAGGAATCGAAGACCACGTCGGCGCCGAGAGTGTCTGTGAACGGCATATTTCCATTCTGTGCCAATTTTTCGCCATGCCTTTTGTTCAACGCTGACCGTGACGCAAACGAGAGCCGCGATCAATGCGAGCGGAGAGAAAATAATTAGTGCTGTGATGATGGTGAGAAGAATAATCATATTATAAATATTGCGCCACCTGAACCGAGGTTGGGCTTCGTGTGCGGGCATGTATATGTCGTCGATCTCGGCGTAGCTACAAAACGGGCAGTGTATGAGTGGTACTTTGGATTCGACCAAGCTGTGTTGAGCTAGTCTTTGGTCCAATTTGTGAAGAATATCCGCCCCTGACTTCTCCTGCATGAATGCCCTCTGAATGTGTTCCGACGAAATGTGCCCGGAGCATCCGTCGACCGACAGGCACTTGAGAGTGCCTGAGTCAGTGTTGATGCTGCTCTGCCAGCCCTGGCCGAATAGAGCTTCTTTGATAGAATTCTGAACGCAGCGGTGACAGATCAGGTGCCCGTCTTTACTGCAACTTGTAAACTCCTCAAATGTGTAGTCTACGAAGCAGCATACACATTCATGTGTAGCAGAGGCTGAGGCAGCTTCTTCATTGTGCAGCAAGGATGCAAGCAGACGATCCTTCGTCTCCCTTTCTTCCTTCATGTTGTTTTTCAGAGGTCGAACAAGAGCATCATATAGTTCGCGGTCCAGCTCAGCATTTCCTGTGGTCCGAATTGTTGGTACAATTGACCCTTGTCCAGTTGATCGCCATATCACCAGAGGAATATTCTGTGCTTCTCCCGTCGTAAGTGGTTTCCGTCGCGAGAAGAGTGATTGGATTGTGAAGCGCCAAGACTTTGAGGAAAGATTCACCAAGGTTCGTCGTGCTTCCAGGTATGCATGGTTCGACTCGGCGAGGACGGCATTGATAGTCGATCTCGACAATCCTCGGAATTCCTGTGTCGCTAGATTTCGAACAGCCCGAATGTACTCTTTGCTTCGAAACATGTCGCTTCTGGGGAGTGCCGTTGCATTGGCGTCCTGCTCATCCATGGCTTTCCATCGTCCCTTGACCCAGTCGACCTTGTTTTTGAGCAACGCATTTGCCACGAGGGCCAATCGTGACTCGCCATCAAAGCTGGACAGTAGCTCTCGGAAGACCTCAATTTGTATGTCGGGGAAAACGGCAGCCAGAACCTCAAGACTGTTGTTCAGTTCATGCAGGTTTGGTCGCTCTGGCGGCACGCATGGCAGTTGGGCTTCATCGTATATAAACTCGGGTAACAGCTCCGTCTCCTGACCAGGTTTGAGGCGGTTGGCCAAGGACTTCTCGGAAGATGAAAGCAGCCCGCTGAACACCATGCTGACGGCTCATTCTTGCAACATTCGCATGCTGGTTGCTTTGTGACGTATCCTCAGACACGACGAACGCGGTAATCGATGCTTGATAAATAGACGTCGGTCGCTGTATGGCTGACAGGCTGTCGTTCAAGAATCCGACCGAGTGTGTGGTGTAGTGCACCGTGGGGCACACCGCGTCAGCTGCACCGCGGGAGGAAGGAACAACTTGGCGAGTCATGCGCGACACCACCTCGTCGCATGTTCTGACTCTTGTAATTCTTGTGCATGTGGTACCTGTCCAAGCTGGAACAATCCCCTTACACGTCATGCTTTGATGGACATAGACGGGAGGTCAGTCTTCCTTCTATCGCTGGATGCTGAGCGAATTCGGCTTTGGCCAAAAAAGCAGCTAAATAATTTGCAATAAGACATGTTAAGGCCAGACGGCTTCGTGGTCTAGTGGTAGGATACCTGCTTCGGGTAGCGCCCGTGAATTACAGATTTACTGTAGGTGGTCCCGGGTTCAATCCCCGGCGAAGCCCTTTTTGCCCTTCGTGAAACCTATTGTAGCCATCTCCTTTTTTTTCCTCTTCAGGCAAGAATTCTCTCTACATTAAGTTAGGTTCATGGTCAAATAGTTAATATCTATAGCATGATTTCTGGCCGTATTGGCCGATGGGCAGTGAAGGAGAATCGATTGATCTCCTCCATGGGGAGGTAATGCTGCACTAATCTCTATAATCTCTGCCACTCGCTCAACACCAAGCGGATTGCAAAGGTGACGACTAAATCGTTGGCTCTGGAATGGGGTCATATTGAAGAGGAAATCTCTTCACCACCATTGAACGTAACTCGACAGCACTTGTCCATGCTTATGAATATGACAAACTTCTCAGCAAATTTGGTATCCAGCGACAATGGAGCGCATAATTTCGCGGGGTCATAATTGATAAAAGTTGGTAGGTATGGACCCGTCAACTAAATGGATTTGCCTTCTTGTTCATGCTTTGTCGTTATCTAGGGAGCGAATATTGATCAACAGCACGACCAGCCGTCGTGTCTCGTGTGCTTCGTCGTGATTCTATATGCGTATCATTATGAAGGAATTGCCACTAAAAGGACGCCGATGTGCATGTTTTTATATTTGCGAGCTTTTCCACAAATCGAACGTACTCTCTCTTCGCGAATGGTTTACTTCTCGCACCATGAGCAAATGATGTTGCTATGAAGTTAGACACCAACCTTTCTTGGAAGATCGAACCCATAGGTACCTAGGACATGCTGCTTACGGCGCTCTTGGATATAATTGGTGCAGGGTAGCCCAGGTGACGCGGCAGCATATTCAGGAACCATGGAATCCTTGAAGCCTTCTTGGGACCGAAACTGATGACATGCTTGCCATGAGTCGACTAATACAGATTCTCGACCATCGTAGTGATAACAGATTCCGTGGTGAAAGGTATTGTAGAGAAGAAACACGGGCCTTTCAGAGATCCCACCAAGCAAATGGCTGTGGCTGAATTCACTATCTCAATAACAAATAGCTTTTGTGGGAACAGTTGCTTTGAAAGGGAGAATAATAACCTGACAGGTATCTAGAAAGGTCTTCTGCCTGACTAGAAGGTAACAACCAAACAATTATTCATGATATGGTAGCCATCCTCGAGAATGTAATATCTTCCCAGTTATGTAGATGCCGGGTTTCTCGAGCTCGGGCCGATCGTAAGACACGTTTTTTGGAAGAATCATGTTCTCAATAAGTGACTGAAGCTAGGTACCTTGCATAGACAGTCTCGGCATTGTTCTCAATCTCTTCTTGAGGAAGACCAAGAATCTGGGTTAAAAATTGTACCGATACAGCATGTACATCGTAAAAAATAGCAGGCAGAGTAAATAACACGTCAAGAACGTTCAACACCGTTATAGTGGCATTCGATATATCGAATTAGAATGGACAGAGTGGAAAATATGTGAGTTTCGCGTTACGGGTCTCGGGTCTTTGAGGTCGATGTCCCAGTGTGCGATCTGATTGGCTGAGAGGCCTGGAGCTCCCAGCCCATTCACTTCTCACAGCAACGTCAAGTTACACGCTTGCGCAAAGCTCTCTTTGTCGCAAATGCATATACTCTGCAACCCAACATCACGTCTATCGACTGGCTGCGCGTCTTCCCGCAATTTCGTATCAATGATCCGCACCGGCGTACGGCCCATAGGATAAAACGTCTCCTGCCCACGCTCATTGACGGCTAGTGCATCCGGGTCTAGTCTCCTGGCTTCCGAACCAGCTTCTCCATTGCATCATAACTCCCAACTTTCTTCGCTATGGCTTCCGCCGACCATGAACCTCTGCTTCTGCTGCGCAGGGCCATCTCGAGTGGCCAAGCTTTCATCCCCAGCGCGTCAGATGACCCCGGCGCAGAGGAATCGGCCCTTGCCCAAGCAACGCACCTGCAGTTCTCAAAGCAAGGCATCTCCCTCGCCATCGACACGCCTACGCGCTTCGTCTCCAACGACAAACCGGTCGATCTGCGCAGTATATACTTTGCCTGGCTGAATCGTGAATTAGCCATTCCCGAATATAACGCCTCTGCCACCACGCTCAATGATCAACTCACCGCCGCTGGGTCTTCGGGCAAGGTGCAGAACTTGGGATTCATTGAGCGCCTCGATCTGATCACCTGGCTGGAGGGAGCGAGTGAAGAAAGTGAATACATCAAACCTGTTGCAGGAGATGTCGATGCTGCTGCAGCTGGTGCTGCGCTTGCAACTAAGCCTGGCGCCGCGTCGACGGCCGCTCAAGCAAAAAGCGGAAAGGGCACCTTGGACCCGAGGCTGGCGAGCGTATACGATGGTGAGCGAAAAATGGGCGACAGAAATACAGTGCTAAGAGGTATCAAACCTACGGTATGTATCACATTTAGGGGCTGATATCTCGATCACCTCCCGCAAAAACAAGCAGAAATGCTCTGCACTTGGCAACATACACAACAGCTGTCTAACTTTTGTGTACGAAAATGGACAGGACTTCTCACATGTACGCAAACTCGCCGCTCCATTCATCAAGAAGAAGCCGCAGCATCTCTCAGCTCCTGGGCCAACCTCATCTCTGTCGCTCAATCAAAAGGGTCCTACTAGGAGACCAGACCCCATTATTCTTCTCTCGCCATCTGCCTCATCGCTTTTGCGCATGACCAATGCACGATCTTTTCTCGAAGATGGCAAATTCGTGCCCGCCGATGCGAGCGGCTCCACGGCCAGCATGCTTCATGTCCAGCGCGTCATGAAAGCCATTGACCCTAACCGTCCCTTGCGGTTCATTCTCGTCGAAGGCTCGGAGCAGTTCAAGCCAGAATACTGGAATCGTGTGGTTGCTGTATTCACGACCGGCCAGACGTGGCAGTTTAAGAATTACAAATGGAGCAGTCCAAATGAGCTGTTCAAGCACACTCTCGGCGTGTACATCGGCTGGCGAGGAGACCTAGTTCCAGAGAGCATTCGCAATTGGGGACACAGGGTGCTTGCTACGGGTGTTGATCGATGGCGCGGCGGCGACGGCGCGGACGCCTCTCGCTTTAGAGACAAAGAGGTTGTGGAGCAGATTTGGAAGTCGATTGAGATGAATATGAGGAACAAGGGGTGGCGAAGCGATGCGGCACCACCATCCATATAAGACTTTGCTTTCACATCACGAGTGGCGCGACTTCTTCGATTCAAACCATGCTGCTTTGCATCATTTTGAGCTCCCGTGGTATATAGACATGTGTGCTTTGGTGCATGAGACGAGACGAGGTGGAAGCGTGGGTAGTGTCCCACATGTTCAACTACACAACAAGAAAGCGTCGGCGTTTGGTTTGCTCTCTCAGGGTTTTCATTTTTGGGCTTCACGAGAAAAAAAATTTACTGGTAGATGAGAGAGATGTAAAAGGGTGGATTGATACTGAACTCCGCTGGATTTCATGATGATAAAATATCTTCATATAGTGGCAGAATTGACTCATTTCCAGATAGCTTATTCTTACACCCAGGGGCATTTCGAGCTTAAAATCCAAGTTTTCTTTTCGTTCCTAGCTTCGTGACAACGATTGGTGGACTTGTTCAGGGCACCAACGTTGTTCGGAAGGGACGGTAATGACGATGCCAATGAAGCTGCATATTTCCTTTTTGCCTTTTCCTCTCAGTCGTACGGAATATGTCTGGCGCAATTGGGCGACGCCACCTTTTTGCGCCAGGACCATGTGGCAATCCTTGCTTTCAGGTGGTCTTGGCGCAGCCATGTTGCAAGCCAAAAACTTCTAGAGAATGTCTGGTTCAGCCAATCGGGTATTGTCGGGGAGAGGAGACACGTGTACGGGAAACTCCACGTATCAAATACGAGCAACTCCGTACCCGGGGGTAGTCACCTCCTGATACCAAGCTAGCTTCAACCTGGGTACGGACAGGGATTAAAACTAATCAGACACAGCTTCATCAGGGCGCTTTCTCCGCAGCGCTAATTTGCACTATGATCCAAGTAGGAAGTAACTTACTTGTGCTACTAAGAAGGTTCCATTGTACGTCTTAGCGGCTCTGCGTAGCCCTCTTGCTCGCGATGAACCGGGACGGTTGATACACGGACTGGTGAACGGGACAATATAGCTGCTTTCATATACTGCGAGCGCAAAGTGTTTAAGAAGTGATTGCTACGTATCATGTAGTCATTGAGTGTAGAGAGGTCGTACGAGGCCAACTCGAGGATTCGCGCGCCCAACCCAGGAGGTTGTGGGGGCCAAAGATGCCGGGTTCCAGCCAGCTCGGTATCAAGGAGGTGTACAAGGCCAGATGAGGACAATGCAGGAATCCGGAAAGAAAAGAAGGTCAATGGAAGCCGAAGAAAGGGGTCATCTGCCCTGTCCGATTATAGCAATCAAGCAACGCATGTGCGAGATATACAATGGCCTGCTGCGCCTGCTGCGCCTGCTGGTGCTATCGTGACACCCGTTGCATAAGGGAAACCCCCTGCCGGCCGAGACTGAACCGCTTTGCAGATTTCGCGCAACTCTAATCTTTCTACAGGTGAAGGACGGGGGAAAGGGACAGGCCCCGCTGGAAAGGAGCGCGGATTGACCGACGGCAAGCGGATCTTCCGGGAAGCTAATGATGCCCGAGTGTCAATAAACTGCCAAAACTATTTGACCGCGATGAGAGACACGATTAAAATTACGAGTCAAACAGAGAACCATTTTCGTGGCCGGCCCGTTAGCGACGTGGATCTGATCCCTCCCTCTTGTTCCACTCGCACGATGCTGTACGTCCATGGGAGATGACGAGGGTCGAGACGCCGTCTTTGTTCGTTTCTGCATAGTGTTATAGTGATCATGATTATAATTCTGGGAAAAATCTACATTCGGCGTTTGATCCGGCCTGATGTCGAGTCAGACGAAGCCGGAATTACTCTATACACCTCGGACAAGTCCGCTATGGAGGATCCCGTGTCCGAGAGTGGTCAACGTAGGCTGAAAGTAGCCAGTAGCTTTTTTTATTTTTATTTTTTTCAAACATTGTACATTTTCGTTCCTCATGACTCTGTGCAGATGCAATAGGCATCTGTGTCGTTGACGGTGAGGACGGTGCCTGATATACATGGTTCATAGTTGTTTGGACTTCGATATCGGCGCCCGGGATAGTCAGTCATACGTGACCGATGGCTGGAAGGGCGCTCATTTCCGTGGCAAGCAAGCACACAGCATGCGTTGTGCCTTGAACCTAATCCTGCATAAGGCAAACGTTGTATCCATTGGGAAAGTTCCGGCGCTGGGTTAAGCAGATGGTGACCACGCTAGCTTCTAGAATGTCCTCCGCATGTAGAGCGACGATTGCAGCCGCATTGATCGTCAGGATATCTGCCGCGTTGATGCATGCACGTATGACGTATCGACGAGGAAAGCAGTAGATGAAGCGTTGCCGAACAGTGACCTGTGCACATCTGGCGAGGGGATCCCGAATTGATTGGCATCCGGCAAACAGTATATAATGGCATGGACTTGCACAATGAACCATCTAGTAGCGGCTGTGGCATGATGACATGATTAGAATGAAAGGTGGTCATGGAATGATGCCGATCCTTCCAAGGCTGCAAGTTTGCACTGCTTGCTTCTAGAGTGAAACAGCACAACTGGGTCAGCAAGTTATTTAAAACGGGCTCTGAGTGTATTACGACTGACGTGTACATAGTCCAGGTTGAAAGATAGCTTCGGAGCTCTCACGGCCCAGCCGCGACAGCTCCGCACAGCAGGCAGTCTAACAATCCATAGGCTTCGGCTTCCAAAATATGTTTTTGGCACTACATTGTCACACATGAGAGCAAAAGCAGGCGAGGCGGCATGAGCAGTAGAGCCTGGCCGCGCGTGTCTTTGCTATAAGCGCAAAGCAAAAGAGGGTAAAGAAAATAAAAACTCTCCCCCATTGAGAGTCAGTAATGGATGAGGATGTGATCGCTCTGGGTCGTACCCTGGAATCGCAAACGGTTGGTCAAACTCCATATGGTGTTTGGCGCAATCACTTCGTTCACGGCCAGGACCCTTCGAGGCCAGAAGTGCGCAATATGACAATAGTAGAACAAAGACAAGACTGCTGTAATTACCCGCCCGCGTTTGCTCCATTAGCAAACAGCATTTGCGGATAGCTCTCGATGCAGGGATTGAGACTTTGAGACAGAATCCCCATCTCAGTTCTTGGCCCCCAAAGACGAAAATGAATTTGTCAAGTTGACCGGGGCCCATTGGCGCGTGGAAGGAAGCCCTGGGCACTGAGCACTGAGCGGAGTGAAGTCGTGTGTCGAGATATCGGGAAGTCCGTGTTGACGGAGCTGGCACGGAGCGGAATCGGCCAGATATGCAAGGACGAAAGCCGAAGAACAATGACGAGAGCTGACTATGAAGAATCGAAGAGAGCGGGCAAAACGCACCGTTCTCATCTTTTTCCTGCTTCATTTTTTGGAGATTCCACGCTTCCCACGTTAACGGAGACGTTGTCGTGCCACGCGCGAGGGTAATACAGGGGTCGCGAGTGAAGTCCCAACATATCCCTGCAGATCGAGTGTACTACTGTAGCATCAAACAATGACACAGACTAGACAGTCGTATCGACTTCTTAGCCTTCGGACTTCTGACTCTTTTCTGCTCATGGCCCGAATGTTGGATTGCAGTCGCGGACATGAGTCTGCCAATACCAGAGCATATCGGACCGAGTGGTAAGTTAATGTATTTTGTGCCGAAATGAGACGGACTCGTCCTGGGGACCTATTAAGCAATTGTCAGCATGGGAACCCCCAAGGCCCAAAATCCGGACATAATACATACATACCTCCGTACAGTAAAAGGTAACCCGTTGTTCAGTAATACAAATCAAGACCCGGGACAGCCATGCGTTCCCCCCGGTCCACATCTGCGATTTGTGGTGGCTGCAGCGGTTATTTGCGCTGATTGCGCGCAGGGACTCGGCGAGCTCAGCCATTGGTCGTGCCCCACTTCTCACCAGGACACGGCTTGGACGTTGTCCCAGCCATGAGTCGCACAAAAAAAACAAAAAAAAAACAAGTGGTGGCAAGAGGATGCAGGCTCGAATCAAAGAAGGAACACCACTTACTTGTAAGGAGACGCAGGGCTCAGGACGCAGGAGTAGACGGATAAGATAGGTTCCGATGGTTCTTTACTCACCTTGCCCATGGCCGCGGTCCGTTGTTTCTGTTATGTGTTGGCACAAGTCGACTCGCCATGTGGCGCCCGTGCCATCACGGTGTAGCAGCCCCCCCCCCCCCCTTTTGCCCCTTTGCCCCTCTTTCGTTAGCAAAAAAAAAAGGGGGGGGGGGCGTGACCGTTCACAGCATGCAGGGCGTGTGCATCGAGGTCTGCGAAAACACATGGCAAAGTACCGGGTCCATGTGCCTCCGCAGCCAAGCATGAGCCTGCGACTTAGGTCCTTTCAAGCCTCCGCTGACAAATGAGGTACCTAGGTACCTATCTACAGGAGGTATCTTGAGCAGCGGTCTAGTCCGAGAACGTCTTGCCTGTGCATCTCGACATCCATTACAGCGGTTTGACAGCGGCCGCGGTGCCATGGCATTATTTGTCCGACTCTGCTCCGTCAGACGTTGCGAAAGCCCAGGTGCCAGTTCCCTACCGTTACTGCACTATCTGATATGATCTTTTTTTTTTTTCACCTACCCATCAAAGTGTATCCCTAACCCCCTGGGGCCCCAAGTCGATGAGCATACGAACAGGTAACCCCAACCGTGAAATGTCTCTTTAATGTCGAACATGGGTAGCCGTTGGCGACACAAACTGGGCCTGAACTGCAAGTTTTGTCACGATATGCAGCGGGCGTTACAATGTGTGTGCGTGTGTGTGTGACAAAGATTACGGCAGACATGGAAAAGTGGCATGTTGTTCTGCGATAAGACATGTGATGGCACTGAGTTGAAGAGAAACTTGGTTCTAAAGGAATTCTCGCTAGAACCCGGGGGGGGGGGGTACGGGCTTCAATGTTAGTCACATTGACCCCATCACTTTCGTGAGGCAGAAGGCGCTCCGTCTGTCTGTACCATGTAAGAGCTAAAGAAGCATTATCTTCGTGAGCATTATTTACGGCCTCACCGCTGGATACCGCGGACGCCAAGAAAGAAAAAAAAAAAAACAAAGCGGTCTGATATGATGATCTATAATAATAGGTTGAAACAAACTAGGACAAACCAGAATATACTTTTGTGTTTCCTCAAATCCACGTGGCATTAATCCGTCAGTGGGGTAGCGACAGGACAATCCAAGTGGGTCTCCTCAGACTTGCGTCTAGTTCGCTTGGCCGATGATGATGCGGAATAGCGGAATAGCTAGACGTGCAGCAAAACGGATTGTTGAACATGCAGCTGCAACTAGACCCAAAACGGAAGGAGGCACCGTCACCTATAATTTCAGAGTAGAAAAATACGTCCCTACCTTCAACGCACTGTGAGGGAGGACGGAGCTTGCGGAGAGGGCTCCGTGCAGGGAGCACGCCCCTGCATATCCGTCCTTCTTCCTGTAGCAAACGTTTTCTTCATTGAATAGCCACGAGGCTTTCTTTCAGACCCTGGTTCCTTGTTCGTTTTCTCCAACTCCGAGTACAGCAGCTATTTGCGTTCCTTCCCACTGACCGTATGTACAATACGAATCCGAGAGGTAAATTCAATATCAGACTGACATTTTACTGCACACCTCCTGTCAGCTGGTGCGCTGAATCTCGTGACTTTCCCCAGTGGGTGGAGAGAACAGGTTCTAGAAGTCAAAGAATGCAAGTTGCGCGGTCAGGAATTGGCGAATTGACCAATCAAGCCGGCAGGGCTCAAAATACTTGCAGTTCACGTGCCAACGTCATTGTGATGACAGTCCCCGCCGGTTTTTGGATGTACAAGAGGTACAAGAACAAGAGGTGGCCTGTCCTGAGATACTATGTATAACTAACTATAGACGGTAGGGGCTCGTAATCCAGCTGTTGGCTTGTCGCAGGCAAAAGATAGACAAGCCAAGCCATTTGCTGGCCATCCAGGCAACAAGGTACATATACGACCGGTCCAGCTTGCACTGCCACACTCGCACGACCCGTTCATCCTGATTACTGACAGCCGTGGCGACAGAAGGTGCCATTTTCAACTGTTCAACCATGGATGGACATTCTTTTCCGCCCGCGTGCCGTGCGTGATATTAAGAGACTCGACTTTCCTGCAATTTTGTTCCTGCTACGTCGCATGTCTCGCAACCCCACGGCTTGTAGGAGGGGCGGGGGTCTTCCTCTGGCCGCTCGCTCGGGGAAACGAACTTTTTTTGTGATTAGGGTTCAGCTTGTGGGCCGCCGAAATTGACTTTCGCATGACCATGACCAGGGGACTGCCCACAGAGTACAGTTGTCATAGATGCTTCCTGCATCCTACCATCCCAGGTCGAGAAGGATCATGTCGGCCGAGACGACGAACTGGCGGCCGACAAAAGCGAGGGCGCCCGAAGGTCCAACTCAAAACCTGCCAGCCGACTTGGACGGTTCATGATTCGAGAGGACATGGCAAAATATGATGACACAGTCTGGAAAACGGACCCCCAACGCCCTGAGGTCGTCAATCGACGGTAACTCCCCCCCCCCCCAGGAAGCTGGCCCAACCCACCAGCCGAGCATCTTCCACCAAGGCACTCCACTCATAAACGTGGTATTTGGTCTGCTCCACCCCGTGCTCGTGGTTTGCACGCCGTCGCAAAGGCACAGGGCGAGGTCGAAGCCAAGGCCTGGGGAAGAAAGAATAGAAGAAAGAATGGGGTTTGAGCAATTACCCACATGCAGGTGGTTCCAATGGAGGTCACCATGTCCTTGTCTTTCTTGCTTGTTTCTTTTGCACTTTTTTAGGGTTTGGAGAAACTCTGAATCTTCTCGTTCGATGTCAGCAGTGCTTTTGTCTCGCGTGCAACATGGCTAACCTATCTGTCTATGTAATCTAGTACGACCACGACCGCGGTCATCGGCATCATCATTATAAAAGACCGAAGCCCCGAACATTCCCAGTGCCCATTTCTTCGTACTTGTTTCAGGAATTCCAAAACTCACCATCGTGCCTGATGTACATGTATCATCTCAACGCCCCTTCATAATCGACCATCGGCCCACGTATCAATCCGGTTGCCAAATGATAATAGAGTAATGAGCTCGCAGGACCCGCCATAAGATGATAACCCCCGCGTTGGACTGGCCAGGACGCCTTAGTAAAGTCCCATGTAATAACATTGAAAATAATAAATAGCTTTCAGTTAACGCAAGGGCTAAACTTCTTGGCTATCCGGCTGGCTGACGCGCCAGAGAGTCGCATCGTCTGGAGCGCTAAGCCAGGTCTGGTCCTAGGAGCCATTCCTCAATCATCTGAGGAGACACCAACCACACTCTCTAACTACCGTACTCCGTAGTTAGTAGTAAACCGAGAAGTCGTCTCTGCAATTATTGACAGACACTGCCCATTTCTGTAGCCAGGCCCCCGGGGGCCCGACGGCGCATGGGCCTCCCTCCAGTTAGTTACTTTCCCTGATTAGCAGCCAGACCAGACGCCAGTTCTGCGGCTTGCACCATTGAAATAAGTCTGGTCGGTAACACGATCGACCGAGTTCGCTTTCACTACAGGTGCATGCAAACCCTGACGCCATTCCGATATTATGGGGTCAGAGCACAACGTGAATCCGAAACGCTAGTTAGCCAATGCTTGATCCGAGGACTCAACCTTGACGGCACGGCAGAGAATCGAGAGCCACGAGGCGAGGCGGGCTGTCACCGTCTGAGCCATGCCTTCGGAACCCGGGTACGGAATAACTACCTCATATCGAGGTAAATTACATGGCATAGTTATGGCGTGTCCTGAGGGGAGAGGAATGACGGGTTGCGGGTTGCGGGTTGCGGGTCCGTGGTCCATTTGTCGTGGTTGGTGCTCCAGCCGGTGGTCATTGCATTGCGGCTTGCCATGTGGCAGCCGTCTGCTAAGAAATGACGCTCACTCATCTATATCCACCAGGGCAAGGCAGCAGCAGGGCGCCCAGTCAGCCGCCCCTCCTCCCCCCCCGGCTATTCGTTAGCTTCATTCTAGGCTACAGGGATACTATCTCTTTCAGGACCAAATGGCGCCAACCCCATAGTTACCGCTAATGACCGGCCCCCCCCCCCCCCATCAAAAGGAGGAGGGTAGCACCAGGTACCTAGTCTTATATACTAGTTCGCACTATAATGTAGGTACTAGCAGGCTATTCCATACGGAGTAATGCTACTTGCTGTCTTTTTATACTATTGACTCTAGGATTACAAGTGTCTCGGAACCTCCCAGAAACCTCTCAGGACAAAGTCTTTTGAATGGGCTCTCAGGCCCTCTGTGAAGTAGCTCTGTAAATCAATGCAAAGGCTGCATATTGCACTTTAAAACGCCCATGCCCATGTTGAGAGCACTTTGTCCTCCCTCACCTGACCTGGGTTTGCTGTCAACGATATAACAAGGACCTATACGGAGTAGATGTCTCTGTCTCTAGCTATCGAGGCCGAGGATGATTGCTTGGCCAGGCGAAAAGCCCCCCCTTGCCGGGACTCGAGCCTAGACCCGTGATGTGCCGGACTTCTAAAGCAAGTCTGCAGCCAATATCGCGTCGGCTCCATTACTCGGGGGCTCAGACAGAGAGATCACAAGCATCACTTGAGGCAAGTGATGGCATGGGGGCTGAGGAAGGGGAAATATACCTTTGCGCGCCAATGGGACCAAACAAAGACGGCCGTGGTACAAGGAACAAAATCCTTGCCTATTACTACAGGTCTCGTTTCCAACGGCATCGTGAGATGAGCCTCTGAAAGTGTTGTTTTTGCCTGACAGTTAGTTGCAAAGTGTCCAGGGGTTGCGTAATTACAAACTGTTTCGCTGCGGTTTCTGTTTCTTGACACGACCCGGTTGACATTGGTGTTCAACTCCCAGACTCATCCCTGTATCCGACCTGCTGCCTTCAAGTGAATCGTCAAAGGTATTTTGACGCTCTCGATTCATCGCCTCGCTGTATTGATCCTGATGTGCAACTGTCGCTGACATGATGTAGATCTGCCAACCTCATCAAGCTGATTGCGCGTCTTTACTGCGAAGAGGGAGTGACAGCAACATGTACGTGCCCAGCAAGGGCGTGGATCTGTGCATGCATCTTGCACCTGGTAAGTCACCATCACCATGACATGCAGGACGCCGCGGATCAAGTCCCTGTCGTTCCAGTTCAAGCTGCCACGTTTGAGCTAAGCCCTGATCAGCAGTGCCGTTCCCACGGCCCGTCGGGAAACAGAAAGTTGGCCGAGGTGTTGTCCCTTCAACTCACAGCCTCCGGTTTCTCAACCAGAGCCCTAACTATTCAACGCTATCGCAATATACACGTCATGTACGGAATACATTGCATCATCTGTGAACATCCATCGTGGTTTCAATGGACGCCAGGCATCGGTTTGTTCAGACGCAGGGATCATTTCAGCCGCACGTAGCTGTCTAATCGTCCAACCGCCAACATTAGGCTCAAGCTCAAAAGTCGGACTGTGACGGAGACATGTCGCAGCATAGCTTTCGGAAAGTCTCGTGGTCCGCGGCGCCCAAACCGCACACTTGTAGGTATTGCAACCCCGTGGCATTGTCATGCTGGGTGGCTGCTTAGTGGCACGGGTAGCGTGCGCTGCGTTGGATATTAATTAAGTGGGTGGCCGAAGACTTCCAATGGACATCGGGACGCCCAAAGCAGCCTAGTCGGGTGGAGGAAGATCCCTGGAGCCACGCGCCGATCGGGGTTGAAATTTGCGCGTGTGCGTTTGCGTTTGCGTGTGCGTGTGCGTGTGCGTCCGTGACGAAAGGACTGGAGGTTTCACCTTGCACCTTGCGGCGCCTTTTGTGGCACAAAAGGCACGCCTACTCCGTACCGAGGCCATGTTCCATCTTCTGGTCTGGTTGTACGGAGCACAGCAGCATCATCCTTCACCTCTGCTCTGCTCTGGCTCACGTCCACATCAGTGTTGTGTGTGTGTTGCAACCCACGTTCTTGTCTTGGCATGTTGAATGTTGAACGTTGAATTGTTGAGTGTTGAAATAGCTCAGCCTGCCAGATGGAGGGAGGCAAGCAGATAAGCAGATAAGCAGATAAGGCGTATGCTCCACTATACATATCTGGTACTACTAGGTACCTACCTACCTAGGTAGGTACATGACATGGAACGTAGGGACAGGAAAATAATACCTAGGAACCAAAGGTACGCACGCACGCACAAAATTGCTTCTTGTCCCTCACCTTGATGGACTCGTCGCCATTGATGAGCAGAAGATTGAGCCATCCACCCACAGCTCCAGCCGGAGGACTGAAAGAGGAGGATTATTTATTGATAGCGGCGGTTATACCGAGTACATCGATCTCACTGCCTGCATACATGGTCGTCTTTGGGTTGGGGAAGATGGCCGATGCATAGATTCTCATGCGCCTCTGCGGGTTGGGATTCTGCGCAATGTTGTGTAATGCTGTAATGCATGTCTGTCGCGCCACCTACCTCACGATAGCATCTGGCCTCAAGTGTGGGGAGAAGTCTTCTCGTCTCTGGCCCGGTCAGACCGCGTGCGTCCAAGATCTGAGCCCGTCAGTCGAGATGGCAAACTTCGTCCTGGCCCCTTTTTGCGATTACAAAGAGACAACACATGCTAACCCATGAGATGAAATCGGCGACTGCACAAGGGACGATCGGGTTTCACAGCCGCCTTCGCCTATCGTCGTTTTCTGCAGTTTGCTGCAAACAAACACAATCCCTGGACTTCGGAGTCGGCGACAACAGGATATGCAGTGCGGACAAACGCGGGCAATGTCCGCCCGCATGGTCCCATGGTGTTTTTATGCTTAAGCATGCGTTGAGAACGTTGTCTCGCATCATTCGGCATATAGATTCATTGCCGAGCTGGGGATTTCAGTCACAAACAGTGCTTTGGCTGTGCTAGGCCGGCTATCTGGATAGAATACCTATACGTAGGTAGGTAGGTTTTTACTGTGGCATTACCAGACCGAGATCGTGGTCGTCCATGGCGATCAGTGAATTTTTTTTTTTGTTTTTTTTTTTTTTTTTTTGGTGTTCCCCCCTTCCCTTTTCCCGCCTAGAGACCCCGTTCTCTTTTACCGTTTCATCTTTGGATTAACTATTCTTGTTTTCCTGTCTTCTGGTCAGCATTCTCACACGTCAAATCCCTCCTCACGACAGCTATGCCGTGCAAAATTCGATCCCGGCTGGCACGTGGGCACTAGTCCTGATTTGTCCTGGTCCGCGGCCCCCACAGATCCTATATCTCTCAGCCAGCAAAACGCTGAAACACACAAAACACCTGTGCGTGTGCGGTACGTGTGTATACATGTATTCAGCTTGTATCCAGCTCATATCCAGCTTATATGTATGCACATTATGTAATGAATTCCTTGTTCCCATACCGTAACTATTATTAGTCCGGCTAGCACTTGGTATCACCAAGTGCTTGGAGCGAGGTCCTCCCCCGTCGCCGTGCTTTTGACGTCTTCTGCACGAGCCCGCTGGCTGCATAGACTGACGACTGAGTAACGCACACATAATATCACTGGCTTCTGAATCAGTCCTCAACAATTCTTACAGTGATGGCCTACCTCGCGTCTCGGTGTTAGGCGCATCGACCAGGTTACCAGGTTACCAGGCTACCTTAGGTACCTAGGGTAGCTGAGCGTGCTGCTGTTGCGCCGGCCAACCCATCATCAAGCAAGCAAGCAAGCAAGCAAGCAAGCCTGCCTGGCCGGAGCACGTCGGCCGGAGCACGTCAGCCTGAGCAGATACCCAAAATAACAACATTCCCAGGTAGTGCAGGTATTTAGTTGCCGAAGTGTAGTGCGCGAGCTCTACGTACCTAGCCTAGGTGCTTGGGTGCTTAGGTACTTATATGTATTGGTCTAATAGTGTTTGGTGCATACTGGTGATCTATCATAACATCGCTTCGCGCGTGGCGTCAATTCCACGTTGGGGAGCTGCAGCTGTTCTCAGCCATCTACGGAATACAGTGGGTGTGTACGGAATACCTGTACACTGCTGCAACTTGCGGCGAATCGACAACCAGACATTTGAAGTCTTGAGAGGATCCCCCACTAGCCATATTAGCACGCCGCACGCCATGAACAACAGTTGTTCCAAGCAGGTTTAACGTGGTGTCGAAACGCCGGCGGTCTGTTTGCTAAGAAATCAAATGACACAAAAAAAAAAAGAAAAAAAAATTCATAATCGTAGACTGGGTCGTCCGATGTAGTGTTTGCTGAGAGTCATGGTAGCCCAATTCGATGGTTGTTCCGTAGGTAGTTGAGGTTGATTGGCAGCCTGGAAAGCTCTGGTACCTAGGTACCTATGAACCCACTGAAACAGCCACCTGATGACAGGCACAAACATGAATCGATGCAATAGGGACAGCCGCCGCCACTGACGAAAAGGAGACACAGCGGACGCAATCGTCTAGTATGAGGCAAGGGGACATTGGCCGGCACAGCGCCCGCCCAAGTGTTCCCACGCGGCTAGGCCTCACCCCCTCCCCTCCGCAGGTCCCTCCTGGTGGCCAGCTTTTTGCAGGCCTCAAACGCATGACCCAAGGATATAACCGACTCGAGTCGACGTGCATGTGTCCACCAGTCTCCACGTCCGTCCACGTCCGATGTCCCAGGGCGGGCAAGTGCCCGCTACCTGTTGCCTGCTTCTAAGCCTCTGAGCCTTTCTCTGATGTAACGTCCACGTCCGGTTCTCTTCACCCCTTCCGTCCTTTAAAGATCCTGTTGCTATTCCTATCACCACCCCTCCTGCACCCCCCCTTTCGAGCATGTGCTGTCCGGTGCCATCGCCCACTTGTTCTCCTCTCTTCTTCTGGGCACGCCCCCCCCTCCAGCGGAACCATAAGACTTGAGACTACACTAAGCCCGTACCATTTTGTGGTCGTTCCCACGCCGTCCGTTTTTGTCTTTTATTTCAACCTTCCCTTCGCCGTCACCACTTTTCCCCAAAACCACTTTTTTCTGGATCACCAGATGGCCGCTCTGTCGCATCGTCTATCGAGCGACTTCGATATCCTCCACAAACCTCCCAAGACGCAGCAGCACCTTGGTCCAACCCCATTACTGAAGCACTTCACATCTACATCACGATCGTCTCCAGTTGAACGCCTGTCGACCGACGTCACTCTGGCCGCTTCGACTCAGTACCTGCGACATTCTCACTCGACCTCGACGAGCTCTGCTGCCAGATCTCAGCGCTTGAGCAACAGTTTGTTCAATCGAGCCGCCGCTGCTTTGGACAGAACTCAATCCGCGTTCGCCTCCATATCCGAACCCGTTCTTCGATCCCGCCAGTCGAGCTCGGCACTTGCCCATTCATCCGTGGCATCTGGCTCCAATTCAGAGCCCTCGAGTGCACGCAGAATCCTTGGCGCCAGGAACTCTACCACCAACGCTTCTTTGAAAACTGCCTCCAAGACCGATCTCAAGGTGGTAAACGAGGCGGCTCCGGATCTGCGCTCCCAGCCTTCCTCTGAGACGGATCCAAGCCTTCCTACGCCCGTCAGATTTATAGGCACGGACAAGAAAATGCATCAGACCTCTTCGCGCTTGTTGCGCATGACTGACGATGACCGACCATTCACAAGGGTACGCAGTTTATACACTCATTATGCGTGTTATAGTCTCTTTTCGGTTTTTTTTTTTTTTTTTTGTAACATTTCCTTTCTCACTCTCCAATGCTGTGTCATAACCTGATACCCTCATCCCAACTCTTCTCGTTTGGCTGAGGTCCGAGACGCTTTCGCGTATGTAAGTGGATACTGAGATTGGGGAGTCCATCTGATTGTTCGGCACAGCCTTCAGACAGAATTGGCAGCAATGAGTTGCGTGCGTCTAAAGGATATTACAGACATGGGTTTGGGAAGAAATGGTCTTTGTTTTGATAAGCGTCCTCTCACTCCAGGAACGAACTTCTTGGCCATGCGCACACTCCCTCCTCACTTTTATTTCACATCACAGCCAGGACCTCTCCAATAATGCATTTCCCCATAATGTTCAATGCCACTGCGCAGGATACTAATAGACTACTTTTCTTTTTCTTTTTACTCGTTTTGTTCCGTTTCTATCTCTCTCCTTCAAGGGCTGAATACTAACACTAATACCTCATTATGTAAAGGATTTCAAAGACTTGTTCGCTACTTTGATTGTGAGCTTGTTGCCTCTTTCCGCACATCGCGTGCGGTTATCAAAAGTTGAATATACGTTTCTGTCAGAGGATGCCATCAACAACTTGGGTTCGCTGAAATTCTCCCAGTCCAATAGGATGCCAGATCCAAAAGACCCGTCACGGATTGTAACGACAACGACAACAACCACCTTCTCTATGGCCAAGGACATGGCAAGGTCCATCTGCCAGCGATTTGTGGAAGCTCGGTTCATCGAGTCCGCCGATGGCAAGTACCAGCAGGTATATGACATGAAAGGATCAGTTTGGCAATTGACGGCCAAAGGCATCTCTGTATTGGACCGCTTCTGCGCACGCAATGGCATTCAACAGAAACAGGTGGCCGAACTGGCGAGCATGAATTCGGCCCAGCTCGTCATTCTGGAACGAGACCAGCAAACAGACAAACTTCTCCACGATTGGGGCACCATTGAGGTCATCTTCCGTCGATTTGTCGGTACCGATGGTCGCAACGTCAAAGCTAGCGTCACAGCTGCTGACTCGGACTCACTGCATGACTACAAAGACGGTCTAAAAGGTGTCAAGATGGCCGCAGAACGAAAAGTGAATGGCAAGACGTACAGGGACACATTTACCGGCAAAGCCACAATAGATTGGTTGATGGATTGCTCCACTATCGTTGACCGTCGGGAAACAATTGAGATTGCATCCTTGTTTGTTGAGTATGATCTCATGGAGCCCGTGGTACAAGACCGCGCTTTCATGTCACAAAACCCTGGGTACAACTTGTTCCAGCCTACCAAACACGCGATATACCAGCTTACCACCCGGGGCAAAGAGCTGATCTCCGGAAACGGTTCCCGCGGTCGTGCATCGGAGAGCGAAAACGGCACAGGGTCTCAGCGAAACGGCATCACGAGGGATTCCAACACTCAAAGACTCGAGAAGATTCTGAACGATGCTGCTCTCCGTCTCCTATTCAGGGAGAATCTGCGGGAGACCCATTGCGAGGAAAATCTGTCCTTCTACAAGGACGTGGGGGAGTTTGTCAGAAGCTGCAAAGCTGCAATCCGTCAAGCTCAAGAAACCCCTAGTCCGAGCTCAATGGACACGATTAAAGAAATCATGGCTCAAGCATACGGCATCTACAATGCCTTTTTGGCTCCAGGATCCCCCTGTGAGCTGAACATTGATCATCAGCTCCGAAATAGCTTAGCCACGCGTATGACCAAAGCCGTGGGCCAGGACAACACCATGATCGAAACACTCCAGGAAGTGACGGCCCTGTTCGAAGATGCACAAAATGCAGTCTTCAAGCTCATGGCTAGCGTAGGTCTTCCTTCAATTCTTGGCCGTCAACATCTTCACTTGGATCGACTTTCAGCTCTTTTTTGCTGAGAGATAAAAAGATGGAAGTGATTGAAAACAATTGATGCTAACTAGTTACGGTGTATCCATCTGCAGGATTCGGTGCCCAAGTTTCTTCGCAGTGCCAAGTATGAACAACAACTACGGAACTACGACCTTGATACGTCGGCTCGCGCACTCGAGCGGAGCCAGAGCCGCTCTAACCGCAAATAACGAAATTCCCTAACAATGACCGGTTTTTCCTGGTCCTTCACGATGCGGATGCGGTGCGCGCAGGTCATGGCACATTGATTAGCTTCAATAAGCCGCTTGCAGCTGCAAACACTAGTTCTCCACCCTGCACGAGTCGGCTGCGTTTTTTTCCCTAATGGCCTATTTTATACGGCAAATTTTTTTGGTGTCCATTTTGCGATGTTCTAGATTCGAGACTTTTATACCTCTGCATCAAACGGTGTTATTGCATCATCATTTCAGAATTACATAACCAGAGATTTTTGGTGTTATTTGCTATCCTCGAAACAAAAACATCAGCATTCAGGTGACACATGCAAGCGTCGCTTCGAAAGAAAAGAAGAGGAAAATGGAAAGGAATGGCACTGATGATCAGGAACCATAGGGGATCCTGACTTGTCCTGCCTTTACACACTATGACGAACGACAGCAGACTTTGTTTCCCGGTTTCTTTTCGATTCTAGATAATATTCTTCTGTTCCACGTTTGAAGTCTCTTTTTGTCTTCCCTTGACATGGGCTGCAATCGTGAGGCGCTACGGCTTGTGAAGCGGGCCGAGTCGCCTGCGTCGGGCCATGTCTTTTTTGTCTTGCATCGGAAATGAAAGACGGCGTTTGGGAAAAAAAAAATCAAGCATAGAGGGGCGAGGCCACTGATTCGAACGATGGAGGCGCAAATGGGACGGCATGTGCTAATATTGCGCTCTGGGGGAGACGTCGGTCGAATTGTGGCCACAGTAAAGCACCAGGCCATGACCATGACCTGGTTGGCAGCTTGGGCGGGCAAAGTGGCATGACAAGCTGACGAGCTAACGGTCTACGTCTATGGGGAGCAAGCCAGCGCTAGGGAACATGGCGTGAAGGAATGGCAAAGGCAGGCAAAAGAATGCACGGCGCCAGCGATTGTGGGCTTCGGCAGTGGAGGGCACACTGGCACGGATCGCGTGGAACAAAGGGACATGGTGCTACTGTTGCTACTGCTGCTACTGCTGCTACCGTACTGGTTACGGGAGTAACTACTGCTCCTGACGCCGCAAGCTTTCCATGTTGACTTTGCCTCGCTTGGTGATTGTACCTAGTGAAAGGGGCAGCCGGACGCGCGGTTCGGTCCCTGCTTTGGCGCCCATCGGCCACCGGGGGGGGGGGGGGTCCTATGTACCTACCTGGTACCTACCGAGCACCTACCGAGTATCTACCTAGCCTATCATGCATGCAAATACTTTTTCTATCATTCTCTCTCTCTCTCTCTCTCTCTCTCTCTCTCCAACAGCCCGTGCCTGACCCCGCGCCTGACCCCGCGCCTGACCCCGCGCCTGGGACGGCTCCATATTCCAATTCTGCAAACAGTGAATGCACACGCACGCAACATTAAAGAGGTTCAAATTCGGTTATTCAGGAGTTGTATCGAGAACAGAAAGGGAAGGCTGATTTGGAAAATAGCACGTTCGCTGACAGTGTCTTCAGAAGGGCTCAGCAGCGCAACTCAGCAGCGCAACTCAGCCCAAGCCCAAATTCACTTGGCATCGAAACTGCTCCGTGAACCGCGTATCCGCGCGGTCTGTTGCCGCAGTCAAACAAACACGGTCGCATTTCTGCCAGCTGCAGAATTCCCAGAGAATTGCCCAATGTCTGGTTGCTAGGAGGCAAAGTTCGCACCGCGTCCCAGGCACGCGGACTGTCACGACACGAGCCGCGACAGGAATGCACAAACGCCACACGAAGATAGACACAGGCGCTCACACCGGCTGTTATTCATTCTTGACAGACGTGCGCAGCAAAGGGCGGCGCGTAATTGGACAAGACGCCATCAGCAATAGATGCCAATGGAAATTCTGGCAGTGGTGCCAGCTTAGGCCGGGCGTGCTTCACATGCGCCCCTAGACTGGTACGCATGTAGATGGGCATGTCTTGGATGGCGTCTTTTTCCTCCTCCTCCTTCCTCCTCCTCCTCCTCCTTATTCCTGCTTATCGAGCGACTCGATTCAGCATGTCAGGATTGTTTTTCTTTCATCCTGCGCGTCACCGGGACAGGACATAAAAAGCAGACGATATCTTCTTCGTCCGGCTTTCCTGGCTCCCATCGCATTCACTCGCTCTTTGTGTTCCAATCCCCTTCCACTACGCTCGTTCTCGCCTACAGTTTCGCGCCCTCTCTGTTTTGTCTTTTTGTCTTTTTTTCCCCCAAAGATGCAGTTCAAGATGGCTGTTGCTGCCCTCGCGGGCGTGGCCTGCGCGGCTACTTCTAGTACCTCTGCGGCTTCATCGTCTGTGACTCCGGCTGTGACGTCTGGCTTCAACGGGACTACTGTGCTTGTTACCAAGGTTGTTGCGGCGTACACTACGTATTGTCCTGCTCCTACGACGGTTTGCATTGGCTCCAAGACGTATACTGTTGCCAAGGCTACGACTCTTACTGTCACGGACTGCCCTTGCACTATTACTGAGGTATGTTTCTTTTTTTTTTTTTTTTTTTTTTTTTTTTTTTTTTTGGGGGGGGGGGGGGCGGGGTTTATGAGCTTGGATGTGGGAGCTGACTTGGGGACTAGACGCACACGTATCCTGCTAAGACGCCTATCAAGCCTAATTACCCTCCTAGCAAGGCTACCAGCCCTGTTAACCCTGGGGACCAAAGCCCGGGATACCAGAGCCCAGGATACCAGAGCCCAAGCAACCAAAGCCCAAGCAACCAGAGCCCAGGAAACCAGAACCCCGGC
>JFHB01000132.1:0-83134 GCA_000729835.1 Atkinsonella hypoxylon
CCAAGCACATTTGCCATGTCAGTGGGTGGTTCTGACGAGCCCGTATTTGACCAGTGAACGGAGTATCCTCCGGTGACTCACAGCAGGCCAGGTAACGTAGGATTGGCTCCAAGCCACGTTCACTGAGCAAAGGGGACATTTGGGTGACATTAGGATGACACTTGAAATTGCCACGTGGGGTACAGATTTCATGAGCGGTGGGTCCCGTTATGCATTTTTGACCACCCCCTGGGGGGGGGGGGTGTTTGTGGCGGAGCATGGCTTATTAACAGGCAGGACAAACGCGGCATCTTCATAAATCAACCTGATTTACTACTACTACTACAGAGTACTACTACGGAGTACTACTATTACTAATAATACTACTTGCTCCGTACATGTACATGTACATGTACATGTATGGACGCAGACGCCCCAAATCCGCTGGCTCAGGCGCATAATATGACCAGAGTCTGCTTTCATTCAAATATCACAAAAGCCTCGGTGATCAGGCCAAGCATGTCTCTGACGGGCGCTTATGCTCTTGGCTCAAACCATTTAAACCATTTTGCTGACCAGCCATAGCCATACATACCTAGGTAGCCAAGCCACCACGGGCATGGCTATGGCTGCTCTTTGCGAGGTGGAGACAAGCGAGTCAATTCTGTGACACGAAATAAAAATGTGCTACGGACACGGGTACGGTATGGCTGGGCTGGGCTGGGCGGCACTATGATACATTGGGGCATTGCCTTTGGGCTGATGCGACGGGCAAACGTCACCAGCAGTCTGATGAATTCCTGGAACACGCAGCATCATCAGGATCCGTCAGCTGCATCTCTACGCATGACGTATGCACCGTACGGGCCGACCTGACGGGCCGCTGCAAAGCGTAGTAAAGAATAAGGGACATTGATTGATAGGGCCACAGATAGGCGCAACCACGTCGATACTATTGAACGGGAGGCTAGGCCCAGCAGGGGTCACAGCTGTCACATGTATGTATCTTTGTTTCTTTCCAGAGAGACTGATACACTATTTACCTTGGCGATGCTCTTGAATACCAGAATGCCAGTGTGATGACTGGGTTAAAAAAAAAAAAAAACCGAGGTGCTTAGGTTAGGAATACCAGTCTTTAGCATAGAACTTTTTTTTTTTTTCTCTTTTCTGACAGAGAACGGAGATTAGAGGCAAGCAAGCAGGTGAGTCGAGTTGACTCTGGTGAGTCACAGCCTCACAGCCTCATAGGGCATCAGCGGCACTCGGGGCTTACACAGGCAAACAAATCCTCGCCGACTGCATTTCGGCGGAACCAATCACTAACGTATAGACCGTATAGTTAGCGGGCTGGATCACCCGCACACCAGCCAGGCACCATACCAGGTTCAGTCGCTGTCGGTCTGTCTGCTGTCTCGTCTCTGTCCAGTTAGTTGCCCCGTGAAGCACACCACCCCGATACAGGCATCGTGCCTCAGATGGCAAGGTTGGCATGGCAAGCTGTGGCTGGAAGGTGCAGCCGACAAGACGGCCTGATGACAATGCCAAATCTCGATCCCGACCAGCATGCAGCTCGCGAACCCCACGAGCCGACGGGAAGCCTGCGATGGCTATCCGGTGTCGAGGCCGCTTCATTGCGGTGGAAGAAACGACGAAGCTTTGTTTTCTCGCACGGCAGTCGTGGGGTGGTCCATTTAGCCTCGTTTTGCTTCGACAACTTGGTGGCCCCTCAGCGCTGGGCACCTACAAACATAGCCTGGCTATAGTACCTAGATTGAAAGGATTGAAAGAGTTCCGTGGAAGAACGAGACATTTCATTATTTATTATACTTTACATCAACATGCGGCTCGCGGCGGTTCAGCACGCCCCTAGCCCCCGAGACGGATGGATTGATTGCCATACGGATAGCTTGGGAGTTGCCGACTGGCAAGACCCTAGTCCAGATAGATGGCATGATTTCAGTCCTATCCATGCCAAATCTTTTGTTGAATTACGAAAAAAAATAAATAAAAAAAACCGTCGTTTTCCATGACGCTCAGGCGGTGCATATGCATGTGCATGCCAAGCAAATAGCCGCACTGCCAAACTGAGCTTATTAAACTGTCTCTGTGCTGCGCTACAAGCATCACCACCACACTGTTTGCAGTGTCGGTCCGTGGAACAAGTTTCATCTTTTTGCGGGCAATGGCCTTGGCAAGCCAAGGCGCTAGTTCCACTCGGGGCATTTTGAAGGATTCAAAGAGGTCCATCTCTCGCTCCAGCCGATTTTTGCTACAATATCCGTACAGTCCGAGATCGGTCAGGATGGTTGTAATATGGAACACGAATCTATTGTTCCATCGCGTCGCACAGAGTTGGATGACAGCTACACATGTCGTCGCTTGCATCTGATCTGCATTTGACTCGTCGTCCACCATCATCAGAAGCTGGTTCTATGCAAGTACGAGGTTTCCAGTGTTGTGATACCACCAGTTGACGTCTTCTGGTGCTCCCATCTCCGACGACAAAGTCTATATAGACCGTGCGGGATTGGGATTGGACAAGCCGTTAGTTAGTGGGGCAGCGCGATACACTCGAATCCCCCGGTTGCTTGGTCGAAAGCACATGGCATGAGGATTCCGAAACATCGATACTCCTGTCAATGACGCGATCCACATTATCATCAACGTAAAACACGATTCATCATGGTCATGATATGATGACTGTGGTATAATCAGCACTGCTGGGCTCCCATCGATCTTACACAATACCGCCAGCTCGGTTGTCCTACCAGGACGGCGCACACCACACCGTCTGCGCCAGATAATTCGATGATCGAATAAATCAGCAATTTCCAACCCAACAGCGGCGAGAACGTACCGCGTTCTCTTTCCAGCTGTCTTACAGAGCGATACGCAGGGTTCCTTTCCTTCCGAGCCTGGCATTCTTCGGATACGACACAGAAGCGCAACTAGCTGTGGGGAAAAATCGGAATCGCATCACACACGTGTCACGCACTCGGTCACATCACAAGGCTAGGCCCATCGCGATTGCAAATTTTTGCTTTGCCATTGTCAATGAGAGATTCGGTGCCAAGTTCTCGATAGCGAATAGGGCATGCAAGGGAGGCGTCGACCCATGATGAGGCATGTTCTGCTTTTGGCTCCGCGGATAGAATTCCATCTCCTCCGGTTGTGTCAGTCCTGCGTCCGCTTTTCATTTCTCTGCACTGGTCATCGATTGGGGGTCGTCTACGGAATACGGAGTAGAGGAAAAAGCGATGTCTGTGTTGCTGCATGCCACTCCTTCTTTCTATCCACGTACAGATGGAGCATTTATGTATGTATGCACTTCCGCACGGAGGCACTGCCCATGACTTCACCAGGATGCCATGCTAGACCGTTGCAAGCAGGCCCCTTGAAGATGGAGGCTGCTTCCTGACATCGTTTCAGACTCAACATTGTGGTTTGCTAAACGCATCGCCTTTTCAGAAGTCGGACGCGAATTTTCGGTCTCTTGCCGGTATGGCAGAAGCCAAGCCTCGAGCCAAGCCCTCGATTATAAAGCGTAATCTGGAGATCCGCCACCAAGGAGATCTCCCGGAGGTGCGTCCGAGGCCAATCATTTTGATGGAATTTGTACATTATCTTGTCTTGTTAATGCCAGCAACGAGTACGGAGCACGGGACTACTCCGTACAACCGAGGCAATTCCTCGAGTCATCCGGAGCACGAGCCATGCATCGGACGGGAGTGGATATTCCCCGCGCAGCGGCACCTGTTGCATATTCCATGCAACCATGGTCCAAAGTCCAAACCCTTGCTTGCCGCGACAGCAGAAGAACACCTGCCCGATAGGGGAAAAGCCCCCGGTTGCGTTTGAGCGGAATGAATACAGGAACATCTACCTTCTCGGCATACTCAACATGGAATTGCCGGGAGAACAGAACATGCTAACTATGTATGATATCCAAAGCATCTCGAACCAGCGCCGAGGCTAGCGCGACGAGCCCCAAACGCTAGAGCGTCGAGTCGAGAACCAAGCTGGCCCTGCTTGCTCGCCGCCGTACAAAGTCTGGTCTGGTACTTCCTGGCGTACAAGCCCCCTCTGCATAGCGAGTGCTGTTGAAATGGCAATAGGAATCGATTGGATTCGCCGGCGCCTCTCCCTGCTGGCCGTCTTGGCTGCCTGCTATACACAGGGACCGTGTAACTATAGCTTGGAAAGCTTGCTGCCTAGCCGCCCTTGCTTCATCTTGTTTTTGGTCCAGGGTAATGGGTCGCGACTTGCCAGCCCAAGTCTTCAGCTGAGTGTCAACACTATATCCATACTCTACATTACATGCCTCCACTTGGCATCTGCCGGAAGTTGCAGCCCTTTATTTTACGTTCTTGGCGGTGTAATATATGCAGTACCGCATGTCGCAGTCATGAACTGCATTTCCCTTACTTCGATTCTCTCAAGCCCAATTCAAACTAAGACGAGCTGTCCCGCCGCATCCATTTCGGGCTAACCAGGCTTTAAAACCCTGGCTGTCCGTCCGCTGGTCTTTGGGTCTCGCAACAGACGGAAACTCAATTTCTGGTTCCAGGGAAGCTAAGCTGCCCGGCAAGTCTCCAGTTAATCTCCAGCTAATCTGGCTGCTCCAGGCGAAATCGTGTTTCTCAGTCCCGCGTCTCCACCACGCCTTGTTTTTTTTTTTTTTCCTTTTCCCCAAACAAAAAAATGCATTACTCCGCACGGAACACATAACGTTACTGAATGAGCCCCTTTCAACTCGTGAACTTGGCAGGCTCAAAGATCGGCCGCTTTTACATCGTCATGTACGGCCAAATCGAACCAGTCTTACATTGGGTAAGGCAGAAGCAAAAGTTCTGGACAATCTTACGGTAACCGCTATTATTTTCGTTAATTAATATTATGATTTAATGGGCGTTTTGCTGCGGCACTAACGGCAATGGACATGCTTGATTTGAAAGCTTATGCAAAACTCAACCCCTAAGAAGAAAAAGTTTTTTTTTTTTGTCCCCTCGGAGATTTGGGGGCCACAGCCGTGTTTCGGTAAAAGCCCATTAGGCTGGGTCTATTCGTAAGGCGAACAGAACAGTCTGGGCCGTATAAGCTTTGAAGTCACAATTTCCGCCTTTTCTCGTCGACTGGATTCATTGGGAAGCTCCGGGAGGCTCGGGCCGGTGGTATTTCACGAGCGGGGGGTACAGACCGCTATTCGACACGTAGAGATTGGTTGCAAGATTTGTACAGACTGTGAGGCACTGGTATCTGATGTTGAAGACTACGTAGGAGTCTGGAGTTTTCGTGCTGCACGACGAAACGACAGCCTAGGATGTCCGTCTTGCACGGATGCAGTTACGATCACGCCGGCCATCTTGACTAGGCGGAAAAGAAAAAGAGAAAAAAAGACGTACGTATCTCCACAAAGCACAGCGCCTTGTAACATCGGGGAATTTTTTTTTTCTCTTCATGTCGCCGAGGCGTGCGCATATGCGATATGCACAATCCTGCTCTTATGACGTACGATGTAATGCAATTCGCCAAGACAAAAGACCATGGGGCCTGTCACCGAAATAGGAAATAATAGACGAGAAAGTCAGACTGGCCACGTTCCAGAACCAAAAAAAAAAAAAACCGCTTGAGGTTAAAGGGGCTAGACTCAAAGTTCCTGCCTGCCCTGCCTGCCCAGCTACAAGATTTCTTTCTTTTCATTTTTTTTTTTTTTGTCGCGGAGTCGTGCCCGGCCCATGCGCTATAATGTGGACAAGGAGAGATGCTCTGTGAAAAAAAGTGTAAAAAGCTGCTTGAGGACAAATTGTCCGGCCCCAGCGGATAAAGTTCTGGCGTTCTAGATTCTTGCTGGAGGCGGAGCTTAAGGGAGGGCTGGCACCGGACGTTTCAACAGCTGTCCATCAGGCCACTCGGGCTTGGGCTGCGGCCAAGTGCGCACATGTCATGCAGCTGGCAGGTAGTAGACTTAGGTAGGTAGTAGTAGACTTAGGCAGTAGACGTAGTAGACTTTACCAGCTGCATTGAGAAAATTGACAAATTCTTACTACGCCGCCAATAACTTCATCTCCGTGCTCGCAGCCGTGATGTGGACAAATTGGACAAATGGCATGCCGGGCCGGCGGGTTTCTCGTTTCTCCCTCCGAGACGCGGCTAGACGGAATCATGCTCACCGAGTCATTGGAGAATGCGATAGTGCGATCCGACACCCATCTGTGTCCCGCGTCTTGAAACACCTCTCGTCTCAACTGGGCTTGCGTTCCCTCCTCTCCGCGTTGCCATGAAGAACGAAGCCGGGCCGCAAAACCGCCCCTTGGTCCGAGTCCCCCCCCAACGTCTCGACCGAGCGTGGCTTGGCCAAGATCATCCGCCCTGGCACCACCTCACCTTGCACCACAAAGTAGGCTTTCACAGTATCGTACGCCCTCGTTGTTCTGGACTGGTCTGGAGCTTTCCAGCTCTCGGAAGGGGGGGAGGGTTTGTCGATCCTGTCTGCCCTTTAATGAAGGACTGCTAATTTCTGGCACAGGATTTTGTGCCTTTTGTTCATATGGAAGGAATATGCTGTTACTGAGGCACGATGTGGCAGCCGTTTCCGCTTACCCACGACGATCCATCCCACCACCCCCCCCTCTCTCCCCTCCCACCCCGCCTCCTCACCACTATTCTATGTTCTCCATGTTCTGGTATTGCTGTGTTGTTTTCTTTACGTACGAAAAGCATATTGAAGTAACTGGCCTGGGCCCCTGCCTAGTTCGACAACGCATGTCTTGGTCCCCTTTGTGCTGTGCTATTCTTTCGGAGCCGACTACCGAGGGGGGGTGGGGGAAGAAAAAAGGCGGAAGTCACGGTCACACGCATCCTTTTCCATTTCTAGGAGATTCGTAGGGCGCGGGTGCCGCGCATCAGATGGGCAGTAACACACTTTGTCTGACCCAAAACACCCGGTTTGCCTAGTTCTAGAACCGGCTGCTCCGGGGCAAAGACTCCGAGTTGGAAAAGCAGGAGAGTCCGCATGCCCTTAATCAATAACATGGCATAATAGCAGGATTTGTTGAAATCGGGCAGCCCTCCGTGGAGGAACGAGAACTTTGTCGCGCAGAACAAAGACTGGGCCCGATTTTTGTCCTTTCTTGGCGGGAACTCACGGCATGTTGGTTGCGTCGTCGGAGAATTACGGCCAGTATCACTACGTGTACTTACACGCAGCAACAGTCGGGTTGGCTGGACCGTTAATGCCTCGCGCAGATTGATGCAGGCTCTTTTGTGCAAAGAATGAGGGCATCGCGTCAGCCTGACTGCGGTGCAGTGTAGCGGAGCGTCAGAGCCACTGTTCGCTTGATATCTTGCAGCTTTCTTGCAGCTTCGTGCATTCTTGCCGCCCACCCCTCTGGCTAACACGCCTGTGATCCAAGCTGGTGTCCGTAATCCTCATGTAATGCGGCTTAAGGAAGATCCTTCATCTTCAGGAGGACCTCCGAAGTAGTGGCCTCTGGTTTTGTGTGTTGCCAGGGCCTATTCGGCACGTCGTAATTTGCTACGTTGAAAGTTCAAAGGACGCGCTGCAACGTGGAACTCCGTCTCCATCACTCGAGTTTGCTTTTGTTGTGGGTATATCGTTGCATTAATGTCGGGTCAGTCAGTCAGTTGACTGTTCTGTGAAGCGGTATTCATAAAGTCAAACACGCCAGGTGAGTTGCAACAGCCCGAAACCGCGTATTCCGAGGGATCTAGAAATCTCCCGAGAGGTTCGCGGCGGTGTCTGTAAAAACGACAGTTTCTTTGGCAGTCGACTGCAGCTAACTCTAATCTGCCTTCAGAGCTCCATGACCAGTCGTAAAACATCGAAAGAGCTCGACTTACAAAAAGGATTTAAGTCGTTCTATAGCCTGTAAATGGCTGTGGTTATTCGCTGGACATGGATGGGAGCATGCTTGCGCACTCCTTGTTCAGACGAAGCTCTTTCACGTCAATTGCCCTTAATGACCGACATGAACATGCCATAGCATGGGATGCCCGCAAACAGTCAGGCAGACTGGCACATCCTACAATGATATGGAATGAGGCCATAAATGAGATTAAAACTCAAGGGTTCACCCTACCTGCCAGTCGTACAATCAGGCGAGTCCTCCATTGCCAACCCAAGTGAGATGCTGGATTTCGTCAACCTTTCTTAGAAACATATCAATGTGAACTTTCTGAATACAAAGTGCAATCTTACAGCGTGCATTTCCTGTACTGTTCGCCTGCAACCTGCTCCATGTGCGCACAAAAGGGTTGGTTTGCTTAAAATTCCCTCAATAACACGCTGTGGGATGAGCACCGTCCGAGAAAGGCAGCCAGAGGTACATGTACAAGGTGCATACACTCCGTAGAGTGAAGTTAGACAATACGCCAATGTACTGCAACCTGGCCACCCAGCGCCCATCTCCTCTCAACTCGCACTCCAACGCATCTCACGCATCTCACGCACCAACCCACTTCGTCACCATCCCATCCCACCAGCCTTGACGGAACGGCAATGGACAAGGACACAACCGCCTCAAGCTTCCACCGGGGATGAGGGCAAAGAGGACCCCCTTTTCTGTCTAGAACGACAAGACGTCAAAGGACAACGTACGCCGTCGCGATCCCACTTCTCGAGCCAATTCGAGCACCCGTAGTTTTGCCCCCCCGGTGCCTCCTCAACTCGTGATAACTGAAATTGATGGCCAGCGCATCGCACACCAAGAAGTCATGGAGAACTACCAGAAGCTAGAGAAAGTCGGCGAGGGTAAGTCTTGTTCGAAGCCGGGCAACGCACGCAACAACGGGGGGGTGCCCTTCGCAAAAAAAAAAAAAAAAAAAAAAAGGCCCCAACATGGCATGTTATCTATCCTTCCTGCGTGTCAGGACCGGGACCGGGAAGCGGGAAGCGGGGATAACGGGACGTGAAATAGAAAGCTAACCGCATCGCCAGGCACCTACGGCGTCGTCTACAAAGCCCGCGACCTCGCGCACGGCGGCCGCATCGTCGCCCTGAAAAAGATCCGCCTCGAGGCCGAAGACGAGGGCGTGCCCAGCACGGCCATTCGCGAGATCTCGCTCCTCCGCGAGATGAAGCACCCCAACGTGCTCGAGCTGCTCAACATCGTCCACTCCGACGGCCACAAGCTCTACCTCGTCCTCGAGTTCCTGGAGCTCGATCTTAAGCGATACATGGAAGCCCTGCCCGTGCATGACGGCGGCAGAGGAAAGGCCCTCCCCGACGGCGTGTCGACCCTGCTGCAGCAGCAGAGTCTCACCGACGACGTGATCCGCAAGTTCATGAAGCAGCTGTGCGAGGGCATCAAGTACTGCCACTCTCGCCGCGTCCTCCACCGCGACCTGAAGCCGCAGAACCTCCTCATCGACAAGCGCGGGAACCTGAAGCTAGGCGACTTTGGTCTCGCGCGCGCCTTTGGCGTCCCCCTCCGATCGTACACCCATGAGGTCGTCACGCTTTGGTACCGCGCCCCGGAGATTCTGCTCGGCGGCCGCCAGTACTCGACTGGCGTGGATATCTGGTCTGCCGGGTGCATCTTGGCCGAGATGTGCACGCGCAAGCCGCTCTTCCCGGGCGATTCTGAAATCGACGCCATTTTCAAAATCTTCCAGTGAGCTCTGCCCCGGTACAATGAGGGCGTCGTTGCCAAATGCGAATGCTAACTCGTCCAACAGAATCCTGGGTACGCCGGACGATAACGTCTGGCCCGGCGTCACCTCTTACCCGGACTTCAAGCCGACTTTTCCCAAGTGGAGGAGGAATCTGGACCAAGTCACTTGCACGAGCCTCGATGGAGATGGTCTGGGACTCCTCGAATTGATGCTGACGTATGACCCGAGCAGTCGCATTTCTGCCAAGGCCGCTTGCAATCACCCTTACTTTGATTCGTATGTTGGGAAATAACAGCACATGATCAATCCATAGCTCGTAATGTAATAAAGAATATGCTGCAATTGTAACAGATTTCCAGAGTGGACATTCTCCAAAGGTATGCCCGCCTGCCCACAGCATAGCCTCGTCAACTTCTAGTCATAGATCGATGGACGCGCAGCTCCCGGCCTGGGCCTCCAGCGTCTCATGCAGGACGGGCAACTTGAGCCTTGGATGTAACTGATAAGTCAGTTGGAGCAGGATGGTCAATAAATAGTTCACTCATGTGACAGAGCAACGCAGGACAACGACACTCCACATGTACAGTACATCTTTGAACCACGCGGGCAGAAATCAAGTCCATTGTAAAGCAACAGTATCATCTGTCTCTCAATTGTAGTAATACACCATCCTCGTTTTTTTTTTTATCATACTTTGCCGAGCAAAGCGTCTCTTTTCGTGCGAGCGCAGGCTCATCTAGATTTAAAAGCCCTCTCCTACTCCCTCCTACCTAAATTCAACTCGGGCACTACCCTTGTTTTCATTTTCAACAAGCCATAATACAAAGAGAAAATATCGCAAGCTATTCGTCCTTGCGCCCTGCACTCCTGAATCCCGTCTTTTGAAAACTCTGAGAATGTTAATACAGCCTCGGACACCTGGTCGGAAAACCAGGGTCGCCACCAGCAAGATAAAACTCTGTTATGTGAAGAAAATAAGACCAACAAGGGTGAGCGAGCGTTTTGTTCTTGCTTGCGATCCTCACAATTATCCATCAACCATGCCGTCAGCAACAGCTAGTCGCTGCTTCGCCGTCTTGGCACGCTTGCCACCTCCCTTGCCTCTTCCGCCTCGCTTGCCCTTGGTGTCGCTTTCCGCGGGGGTCGCTGTCCCTGAAGCTCCGGCTTTACTGCCGTCGTCAAAATGACCTTCGCCTATATAACCATGTGTTAGAGTTTTCATGTCCTCAGCTAAAGAATCTCCACATCTTCGCTCACCTTCGTGGTACATTTCATCCAAGCTGGCGGAAGCTTCTGCCTTCTTGCGTTTCCCGCCCTTCCTCTTCTGCTTCTCATACTCTCCCGACTCCAGGAGCTCCTTTTCTCGTCTTTCAATCATCTCAGCTTGTTCATCATCAGCCAGCCACATGGCAATGTCACGATTGCGATTCTCGGGAGCACGGCGACCAGAAAAGTCCACGCTGGCACCACCACCTTGGATGACAACACGCTGGACTTCTTCCTTCTGCAGAGCTCGCTTCCGGATACGTTCCTCGATCGTGCCTCGAGTGATGAGGCGATAGACGGTGACCTGTTTAGTCTGACCCAATCTGTGGGCTCGATCCATAGCTTGTGAGTCAATGGTCGGGTTCCAGTCGGAATCGTAGAAAATAACTGTGTCTGCAGACGTAAGATTGATGCCCAAACCGCCAGCGCGCGTGGACAACAGAAAGATGAAAATTTCAGGCCGCGTCTGGAAGTCGTGCACCGTGTCACGCCGATCCTCCAGTTTGGTAGAACCATCCAATCGGCAATATTTGTAGTTGCGATAAGTCAAGTACTCTTCCATCATGTCAATCATTCGTGTCATCTGGAAGTAGAGCAATACACGGTGGCCCTCATTCTTTAGCTTGAATAGTAACTCATCGAGCTTGGCCAGCTTGCCACTATCGGTAACAAATGTCCGCATTGACGGCACCACCACGTTGGTAAATCGCTTCTTCTCGCTGTCGGGCTTGGGCAGGACGCTCTGTTGAGGGTAAGATTCCAGAGGCACCTTATTCTCGATGAGTGCGACCTGCTCGGCATATGTTGGTCCAAACAGCGTTTTGCGGATCGCAGTGTTGAACAGAGTGTCTTGTCGCTCCCTAACCGCGCTAATGCTGTTGCACGATACCTCGATCGGTGGTGCCGAAGCGCGAGGTCGTCCAGCGATTTCGAGTCTGCCCAGACCTGAATCTCGATATTCGTCTTGCGCAACGTTCATGAGCCTGCTCAGAACACCCTCCGACGTAACCTCCGCCAGCGGGCGTCTGCTTGCTCTGGCATGCACATTGAACAAAGCATGAGACGGGATGAAGTTTTCGTTTTCTCCATCATCATAGATCACTGACATACGCCCAAGTCGGTCCTTTTTCTGCAACTCATTGGCTGCGCGGAAAAAAAGACTCTCATGGGTGGCATGGTAGACTTCAGCAGGTGAAACATCGGCGAAGCGAAGCCAAGAAAAGGCGTTGGATCCTTCCAAATTCTCTCGCACATGTTCTGGCGTCCAAATGTCCATCATGTGGTTCAGTGCCTGGTTTCGCCAGCCGGCGGTTGCATTCCTGCTCGACGCCGAGTCCAGACGGCCATCCTGCGTCCATATTAACGATGGCAGCTCGAAGTTGATCAAACTTCGGGTTGAGTAGGCCGCTGAGACCAGGCTGCCTTCTCGCACAAAGGAAGCAGTTTCGGCAAAATAACCAAATGAAAAAGGGGAAGTGACCTCGGCGCGTTCGAACAAATCGGGGTGGTTGCACACTTTTCGGAACTGCATGACAAGATTCATTAGATGACCAGAATCTTGCTCGTCGCCCATCGTCGCCTTTTCGACGAGGTCCATGATGTTGATCTGGTTGCGAAGGTTCGTGTAGTAGGCTCGTTGTCTGTAAGTGAGGTTGCAAAAGACATCTAGCTCGATCTTGTCACCGAGCTCCTTCTGCACATGCTTCTTGACACGACGAAGCATGAAAGGCTTTAGAATCATGTGCAAACGCTTGAGCTGGTCCTCGTTCAGTTTCGTATTACTCTGCGCGTGCGACTCAATATCCTTGGAAAACCACTCGCTAAACTCGTCATGTGAATCGAAGAGAGAGGGCATGATGAAATGCAGCAATGCCCAAAGTTCCTGCATATTGTTCTGGATAGGAGTGCCGGTGAGCAGAAGTCTGTTTCGACAGTGGAACCCCAGCAAGGACTTCCATCGTGAACTTTGTGAGCTCTTGATCGCTTGCGCTTCATCAAGAATCATGTATTGCCATCGCATCTTTTGAAAGTAGGCGACATCCGATACGACCAGCTGGTAGGAGGTGATGCACACGTGGAACGCGGCGTCCTTGCGATATGTCAAATGTTTGCGATCCCAAAACTTACGCAAGACTTTTCGGTCAGGGGCACTACCCCAGTAGGGCAAAATCTTGAATTCTGGGACGAATTTGGCAATTTCCTGTTGCCAATTGTGCAAAGTAGACGCGGGTGCGACAACCAAAAAAGGACCCCAGATATCGTGCTTCTCCGCGAGGTAGGCCATGACGGAAATGGACTGGACCGTCTTCCCCAGACCCATTTCATCCGCCAGGATGCCATTGATACCTTGCTCATACAAGTTGACCAGCCAGTTGAGGCCCTTGAGTTGATACTCTTTGAGTTGAGCATTGATGAGCTTAGGTTGCTCGATTTCCACTTCACCTAAGCCAGTAGGATTTTGGAAGTTCATTTCGCCCTCCTCGTCCATATCAAGATCAGCTTCCTTGTTGAATTGACGAGCCTTCTTTTGGGCTTCGGCAATGGCATTTTGAGCATTGGCCATGGCTGCCGCCTGGAGCTGCGTCTCATCATCGTTGTCAAAGTCAAGGTTTTCAAAGTCAGTGATTCTGTCTCCCACGGGACCAGCGGGCTCGGCGATATCGAGCTTGTGCTGGGGAATCTCGCTCGCGGGCTGCTGAATCTCTGGGTTGTCGGTGCTTCGCTCGACCTCATCAGTCTTGATCTTCTTGCCAATGAAATGAGAATACAATTCGGTCTGTGAGATGAGAAAGTTGAGCTTCCTCTTTTGACGAGCAGCTTCGCGGTCAGCCTCTTCTCGTCGGGCATTCTCAATTTCTTGCTTCTCAGCAGCCTTGCGCAAGTCACGCTCTTCACGTTCGTTGCGCTTCCAAAAGCCCATCATATCTCGCATGACTCGTTTGGCACGGGCTTGAAGGTCCTTGGTACCCTTGTTGGTTCGGAGCTGCCATCGTTTAGCTTCCTTGGACGCTAAGATAGCTGTCTTCTTGAGGTTTGACCCCTTTGTTCCATATGATTCGACTGCCAGCTTAAAGGTTTTGTTGACATCCTTGCGAGCCATGTCTCTCCAAATTTGCTCGTAAATCTGGTTGTAACCCTTGGTGCAGAATTTCTTCTCCAAGTCATTAACTTCTTCTTTCCTGCATTTGGCGGAGTCCTTGTTCTCTTTGCCCTTTTCAACTTCCTTGTCGTTGTCGTCGCCGTTGTCATTGTCCTTGTCCCTTTCCTTGTCCTTGTCCTTGTCTTTGATCCGGCCCTTGATCTTTATACGAACCTTGCCCTCTTCCTTGGGCGGGAGCTCTTTGCCGGCATCGAGAGCGGCCTGCGCAGCTTCGGCAGACTCCTTCTCGGCTTTCTTCTGCTCTCTCGTCTTCTTGAGGCGAGTTCCCTTGCCTCTACCCTTCTTTGGTGTGTCAGCGTCAGAGGCCAAGAAGCTGGACATGATGCCGCCGTCCAAATTCAGCTCCAAGTTGCGAGCTGGCCCCTTGATGCCCTTCTGCAGAATGAGTTTGGTTTGCTGGGCTTTCTTGTTGGCACGCTCGGCGTCCCGCAGATGCTTCTGGCGCTCGGCTTCATCTTCGGCAGCCAAGGCTCGAGCGAGAGCGGCTTCCTTCTGTTCGATAGTGACGGCCATAGACTTCTCCCGTCGTCTCTTACGTTGCATGTCCTTCTTTCGCTCCTTCTCGGCAAACAATTCTTGCTCACGAACTTCATGAAGCGCCTGGTCATAGAAGACGTCATCGTATCGTCGCTTGCCGAGCTCAGAGTGAAGAAGCAACTTCTTACTAGCAGCTTTGGCGTAGTCTTCGCGACGTAGACGGCCTTTTTCGGCGTCAAAGTCGGTCATGACGCGCCTGCGTTTCTGGGCACGGTCTTTGTACTCTTGTTCATCAAATTCGGCCGGATCAAGCTGTGGAACATCGTGCTCAATCTGTGTTTCCGAGCTTTGGATTTTCTTCTCCATATCGCTGGACCACGTCCTGCCGATCTTAGGTTGTCCGTTTGATTGGCGCTTCGAGGCTGACCGAGGCTGGGGGGACTCTCTCTTAATGGTGTAACGGCGCTTGGCCTTGGGAGCTTCAGCCTCCCGGATATCTGAAGCCCGACCTTTTGTTGGACGACGACTGGCCTTTTTCGTAGCAATTTGCTCCGACTTTTTGGACAAGTTGAGCTCTGGTTCTGTTTCTACGTCTTTATCGGCCTCAGCTTCAGTTTCGACATCCTGATCGGGCTCCGGCTCCCCTTCCACTTCGGCGGCTTCAGGAGTGGGAGTGGGAGCACTGCGTTCGGCAGCTAGTTTGGGAGCTGGCTCAGCACTGGACAAAATGTTGGAGAAAGACATGGGGTCAGCGGATCGGCTGGAAGTCTATTTTTGGGCACGGTTAGCAGGTGCTGTTAAGTCGGGTGGACCAAGACTGGGTAGCTCTGTAAAGCAGAGATGATGCGAAAGGGGAACAAAGTCAGGCCTGAATGGACGAAGGGACAGTTACCAAAACATACATTTGTAGACGATGACGCAATTGGCTTTGATGGTGAAACCGCTCGCGGCTCGGGTTTGATGACAGCTGGCATGGCTAACGAACCGTTTGGGGTTGAGTTCAAGATGGATGCATGTACATGTCTCTGTGAAGGCGAGCTCATATGAGCTGAGCGACTGGAGGGAGGGCTGTGAGAGCCGACGGGCAAGCGTGGATGGGAATGCGAAAGCGGACTCCTGGACCTGCTGTACGATTGCCTGGGCGAAGTGTAGTTGCGGCTGTTACTGCTGTAATAGGATGACGGCTGATGCTGTTCGGCCGATGGCCGATCGTATGGGTAAGGTTCACGTGTCTGCAAGGTTGTCCACAATGATTAGTGAATCGTGTTCACAAGTGGTGGCGAAACTCGAAGCAAGTTGCACCCATGATGGCATCAAGATGTTGCAATGTGCGAGGTCCAATGAGAAAAGGATTGGGCTTCGTCCACAGAAGTGCAAGTATTAAAATCGTAGAAATATGGCATCAAGGAGAGTAGAGTGGTGACGAAGTCTTTTATGGCATCATTCAACAAGTGGGCAAAGGGGGGAAAATTATATGAGGTCACATCGAAGATGATGCAGCCAAAAAAAAAATAATAATAAAAAAGTGAAGCGGGCCACGGCAAAGCAGGGTGGAAGAGTGCGAGATGGTTCGAACAAGTGATGCAGATGCAAATTGGGGAAAGAGGAAAGAAAGCAAGTGCCGTGCACGAGTCTAATGGGGCTAGAAAAAAAAAAAGAAGTGGATTGATTGGGTTTGGGCTGCTCAACTCACCTTTGGCGTGGAGTTCTGGGGCGCGTTGTGCCAGGAGTCGGACACCATGCGTTCCTGTGTGGTGTCGGTCGTGGGGTCGTAGACTCGTCCAGATGCCGCTTTCTCGCGTGTGTGATGATGGGATTCAGATGTTGCGGGCGGAGGATAGTAGCTGGATGACGAGGACGACGACGGCGCTGCGGCGTGTCGGGGAGACAAGGGCGGAGGCCCCTTGTGATGGTTGCGGTTGTTGGCCGTCGACGAAGATGATGATGGTGGTGGTGGTGGCAAGGACGCAGAAGCAACAGCACCAGCACCAACTAGCATCGATGTTGACGGCGCCATGTAGGAGGCTGGCCCAGTGCCAGCAATGGAGGCCGAGGAGGCGCGGCTTTGAGGGTGGCCGTGTCTGTGAGGCTCTTGGTGATGGATATCCGCGCGGTGGAGAGGTTGAGCGCTGTGGTGCAGCGACGAGGGCAGCGGCGAGGACAGCGGCGAGGACAGCGGCGGCCGGGGAGGCGAATGGGGGTTCGACGAGGCGGCGTGGTGATGGCCGTGGTTGTGGTTGTGGTTGCGGTTGCGGTTGGGATGGACACCGACGGGATGGCTGGCGTTGGAGTTGCTGGCAGGAGATGAAAAGGGAGGAGGATGGAAATCGGCGCGGGCGGAGCGGGTTGGTGAGGGCAGGCTGAAGCTGGCATTGGCATTGGCATTGGCATTGAGGTTCGCTTTGGCTTTGGCGTTGGCGTTGGCGTTGGCGTTGGCGTTGGCGCGGGCGCGGGCGCGGGCGCTGGCGGTCGGGGAGGACATGCAAGTAGCCGTGGCTGATGAATCCAGCGTGGTGAGGTGTCGGTGCGCTGGGCTCCCTGCCTTTGAAGGCGCCGTCATCACATCGCGCAGCGTTGGCGGCGCCGCAGCTTTGTCGTGTTGCGACTGCGACTGCGACTGCGACTGCGACTGCGACTGACCCAGCGCCGGAGACGGCGAACGACCTCGCCACTGGCGAACATCGCCAAGCTGCCGCTGCCGCCGCGCTGTTCTGGACCGAAAAGTGTCATTTTCATCCATGACGACCTTTGCAGCCAGAAAGGCAAATCCCTGGCTCGCAGCGGGTTGGCTCGCACAAGACAAAAGAAAAAAGAAAAAGAACAGTATTCTCTAGATGGCAGGCTCATGCGTGCGGTGCCGCAAAACCAAGCAATGCTAACCGCGGTCGCGTACGATGGCGTATGTCCAGCCAAAATGCCAGACGGCAGTTGATGCTTCGGGCACCTCTTGCAAATTTTTGTCAAGTCGCAGCGCGACGATGGCAGAGCAGACAAAAGTGTAGTCTAGTCGACGGTCGAGAAGCTTTTTTAGTAAAACAAGAAGAAGGCTCGCTGTGGGTGGAGAGCAGCAGCCTAGCTTTTTAAAAAAAAAAAAACCAAACGAGGCAGAGTGCAGAGAGGAGAGGGGGTGGTGCTTGACGATGATGTGAGCGTGAGCGCAGCTCTCGTGATGGTGATGGTGATGGCGATGGCGATGGCGATGCTGGTGGTGGTATGAGTGAAGGCCGACTTGCTGATGTGACGGGGGAAGGGGAGGGTGAAAAAAGACTCGAAACAAGCTAGGGAGAGGCAGAGGCCGAGATATGGAAGCCAGCTCAGCACAAAATACACGTCAGCCGTGATGCCGTTGCCGATTCAGCAAGAAGCCGAATCTGTCATGGCGGATCATGTTGTTGAGCAGGGTACCAGGGCGTCATGTTGGTGGGTTGGCCTCGACCACGCATGTCGAAGGAGCCTATTTTGGATGCAGGCGTCTGGGCGCCGGATAGCCCGCCCGGGTAGGAGAACCAGGCTAATTGGGGTACATGGGTATCTAGCAGGTACTCCGTTTATGGTAAGTGTCTACACAGATAAGCCGGTATCTACCACGTGCCTGGTGCACGGATGTCCCTGGGTACATGCAGCTTGCAGCTTGAGAGTCTGGCGCAACTCAGCCTCGTGTGGATCTCGCCAGCACCTGCATGTACAGATTACTTACATGGGGGGGGGGGGCGGTAACTATAATGGGGACAGGGACGGGGACGGGGGACGGGGGACGGGGGACGGGACGGGCACAAAGGAACTTGGGAGTAACTATGGGGAAACGCTGAACAACCAACCAGTGGACACAGCACAGAAAAGCAACGAGCAAGGTAGGCAAAATGCCAGATACATGCGAATCAAAACATGATTTCTCTTCTTTATCAAATGCTGACTTGATCTCGCTCGCTCACAATACCTCGCTCGTCCAGATCAACAAAACACCAAGCCACAACCGCCGCCGGCCATAATGTGCCAGTCCCTATTGGTTGCGAGCACAAGTACATACACGGAGTACTCCGTATATCTCCACATCAGGTGCCTACGGCCTATCCAGGTACTCCCCTATCTATGGAATACATACACACCAAGCAGTATTAATTACCACGCGGCCGACAAGCTATAGTAACCAGCCACAGGGCATTATACCACGCATCGCCCAGCACAAAACACCCGAACAAAGGTCGTCTACTGCCTCAACACCCCATGGCACGACGATGCTCCGTACACCAGCCAGCGACTAGAGACCTAAAGGACTTGAACCTATCCCACGCTGACGCCAGGGACCAGCGGGCATCATAATAAGCCATGACCAATCAACGCTCGCCTCTCGGCCGTGAACTACGCCGTACGGAATACACGTACAGGGCATCTGCCACTGACGAGTGACGAGCTTCCCTAGAGCATACCAGACTCTAGATGTACAACTCAATTGGCGTCTGGTACACAAAAACCTTTGTAAACTCTTCTCGAAGGTCCCCTACACACACAAGGTTCGCACACGCACGACAGCCTCTGTGCTCCCTATCATAGCCGGCAACCGTGTCCCGTGTTATGACTTTCTGTCGCCTCTTTCGCCACGCATGAGGATGGAAACACCCGCCTGGACCTCTATTCTGTCGCCCACGTGCTAGGTGCCTGGAGTAACTAGCCAACCTCCACTGCTGCAGTGGTTTCCCGCAACTCCACTTGCACAAAGCGTAGCAGCGCGAATTGTTACCATAGATCCAGCCATGCAGATCAAACATGCGCTGGCACATCACGCCGTAGCATCATCGCGGAGATTTAGCTCTCTCGCGCGAGAAGGAGAAAAAAGAAAAAAAAAAAAAGGAAAATCGTCGCAATTTTTTTTTTTTTTTTTCCCACACTCAACTGGGCCGTCAGCTCGCAAGGGAGGGGAACCCTGGCCGAGGTAAATGTCGTGCGTGGCAGCTTTCCGAACAGGCGCCTGGCTTTTCAAGTGAGACATTATTATAGCCCATAACCCCTTATTGCAGTCGTTGCCAATTCACCATAATAGGTAGCTTGTAAATAAAAGAGAAAATCGAGAAAAATGGGTTTTCAGGAGAAGAAGTAGCTCATCGACGTCTCTTTCCACATTATGTATCTTTTAGCAAACCTATCCCAGAGAGATTCGCTACGTCTCGATTCAAAAAGCCAGGCGGCTGCCGGACAATCCGGGGCTGTTGTCTGTGCTGGTCTCGGCTCGACACAGGAATGCAAGACAGGAATGCAAGACAGGAATGCAAGGCAAGGCAAGGAGGGAAGAGCACAGAGCATTTGACCTGGTTGGCCATTGTCGGACTCTCCTGCACGGAACTAGATGCACTGTCGGCGAGACAATCACCAGCAGTCTTTTCAGCTTCCTTTACTTGGGTGCAGAGCGAACGCCATCCCCAGGTTTTGACACAGGAAACTGGTCTCCGGCAAAGATTTCGCCGGTTGTGTTTATGTGCTTGTATGCTTGAATATCTGAAACAACCATTGGCGATCACGATACAACACACGCCTTCGCATAATCTCCTCCGACAATTTCATAAACGGATAAAAGCTTGCATCGTGAAAGTCGGGCTGTTTGCACGGCGAAAGCCCCACATACACGGATACAATACATGAAATGTACATAACAAAAGACACATATACGTGAGGTTGCGTATAAAATGGGTTTCAATTTCATGGCCTTTGCGTTCTATGCGCGGCATCCAAGCTAGCCCCAGACGACAAACAAATGGGGGGGGGGGGGGAGTTTTTTTTCTTAAAAAAAAAAAAGGGCCAAGTCTATCTCGTAACAAGCGCCTTGTCATGAATGCATGCAACTCACATCTATGAGATGTCAGGGCCATACCCAAGCGTCGGTGCGGCTTTCTTCTACCTCGGTCAATCCTTTCTTATGAAGCCCGACGATGTCGTTCGTCGCTATATCCTGTGCCGTCCACAGAACCACATTCACGTCGCTTTTTGGTTCATACCATCCTGTCTATACCCAAATTTTAGACCTTGGTGCCTCCTTATCTTTTATTCTTTTATTTCTTGGAAGCTTTGACGCGCTTATACAGCACCAGCGTTTATCATCTTTTTACGCAGATAGTTCTTGTAATCCCCAATAGTGCCATCCCAAGGCTGAATGGTTTGGTTCTCGCACACCAGAATCTGCTTAGCAATCTTGTCCAAGAGCCTGCACGCAACGTTAGTATTTGACCTCATTGTCATGGACACCCATCTAGCACATACCTGAAATCATGAGAGACGACGACAACACCCCCGCTAAAGGCGTTGATGGCGTCCGCCAGACTGTCAATGGTAGGAATATCCAGACCGTTGGTGGGCTCGTCGAGAAGAAGCATGTTGGGGCTGTCAATAGCAAGCAGAGCAAAGACAATTCTGCTTTTTTGACCCTCTGATAAAGTGCCCATCAAGGCAGTCTGTGCGTCACCCGTCAGGCCATATCGTCCCAGCTGTTGGCGCCAGTACTGGTAGTCCTGCGACTTTTCCTTGTACTTGTCACGGACAAAATCAAGAGCCGACTTGGTAAGATCCAGCTGTTCGGCGCTGTGCTGAGAGTAGAGACCAAGCTTCAAGTGAGTGTGACGAGTGACAGATCCGCCAGTGGGAGACAGCTTGCCAGTCATGAGGCGAAGGAGAGTGGATTTACCGACACCATTGGGACCGACCAAGGCGGTACGGGAGTCCATATCGAAACCGAGTTCGAGATTTCGGTACAGGTCATCAGCGGGGTCCCCAGAGTACGAGAAGGTCACATTGTCGAAAGACAAGACAGGAGGGGGTAGCTTCTCGACATCGGCAAATCGGAAAGTGAAAACCCTGTCGGGAGTAACAGGCTGGATGAATCCATCGGCCTCCATCTTGTCCAAAATCTTCTGTCGAGACTTGGCCTGTCTGACCAAGTTGGCGTAAGTACCGGCACTGGCGATGAACTTCTTAATGTGGGCAATTTCTTCTTGCTGCTTAGTGTATGCTTTCATCTGATTTGTCTCGTTTTCAGCACGTGTCTTGGAGTAGGAGTCGTAGTTTCCACCATAGTACTGCAGCTTGGTTTCACGCATGTCAATCATGTTGGTGCACACGCCATTGAGAAAATCCATGGAATGGGAAACAAGAACAAGGGTTCGCTCCCACTTCTTCAGGTACTCTTCAAGCCACACACAGGCCTCGAGATCCAAATGGGCAGTGGGGTCGTCGAGCAACAGGAGAGACGGCTTGACGAACAGAGCCTTGGCGAGAGCGACTCGCATTCTCCAACCACCAGACATGTCCTTGGTCTTCTTGTGGATGGTCTTCTTGTTGAATCCCAGACCGGTCAAGATAAGGGAGGCGCGCGTAGCAAAGGTGGAGAGGTCCATCTTGTCCATGTGCTACATAGTCAGATGTGTTAGCAAAATTATGCATACTTGATAATAACGACACAGGACTTTACGCTTACGTCATAAAGGTCAATAAGGACGGGGCTCTCGGGGCCTTCTTCCTCGAGCAGCTTTTCGGCAAGCTTGTCGAGACGCTCCATTTCATTCTCGGCCTCAGTAACGACCCATTCCAGGGCGCCGAGCTCACTGGGAGGAGCACCCTCATTTAAAAGGTAAATGTCAATGTGCTCCGGAATGGGGAATTCTCGGGCAGCGATAGCCTTGAGCAGAGTAGACTTGCCACAACCGTTTTCACCCAAGAGACCATATCGACGACCGAACGACAGTTCCATGGTGGAATCCGTGATGAGGACACGGCCATGGAAGACCAAACTGGTACTGGTGATCTTGACGTCCTTGCTGGCTTGTGTTGAGGACAGTACACCAGTTGTGACACGGTCAGAGATACCGTGCTTGTCCATCTGCTCGGCAAGACGCTTCACCTCATCCATCTTCTCGCCAGAGGTGGCAGGGGCATCATCCTGGATAGGCTTGCCATTGGCGTCGAGCTCAGGCTCCTGGTTCTTGCCCTTGGCGCCTTTCCCACCCTTGAGCTTACCCTCGGCAGCCTTTTTGGCGAGCCTCTTCTCCTTGGAAGCGGACGGCATATTGGCGCAATAGTATCGAAAAAACAGTGGACGGAGTGTGGAAAAGATATGGTGTGAAGTGTGAGAAAGGGTGTCGGATCTATATTTGAGAACGATCGAAACTGAAAATCTTATTTCGCCAACACTGCTAGCGAGTTAGTAACGCAACCGGCCAGCCAGAAGAGAAATCAAAGGATTGCTGCGCCAAAGATGGAACAATGTACCAGGCGGCAACTGAGAATGGCACACCCGAACAGAAGTTTGGCTGGCAGAAAAAAGCCTAGAGATAAGTAATCGAGGCGGGGTGATAATTTGCGTTGCATGGTGGGGCGCAGCCAGAAATTTTTGGTTTGATATGAAGACTGACGTCTGCCCATATCAGGCATCAAATCAAGACTAAGGCATTAACTAATTAATCGCTCAGGACACAACAACCGTAACATGTGGGAATTCGCCACCGACTCGAGCGAAGTCCCCTTACGTACCTAGGTAGGTTATCTCGAGTATATGCAATCACAGCGCTATTTCGATTTATTCTTTCATTTCTTTCTCGGCTCGACCCGGCCAACTGACTTGAGGTGATTCGGTGACTTCCGTCCTTGCCCGACAGAATGCGATGCTACTTTGCTTCGAGATACCAATCGTCCAGTCATGCGCGGGATACAACGTACCTAGGTACCTTCTAATGTACGGCCTTGTACAGGTTTTTTTCTCTCCTGCAAGCTGTTGGTGCCGCGATAAGGAAGGTCAATATTGGAAGCCACTCAGCCGCACATCAGCTGTTTGGGGCATCTTTGCACTAACAACAATCTGGAAGACCTTGGGAGAGTTCAACCTTTTTGAATTGCAGCGCCTCCAGTTCAATCGCAGGATCTTTAGTGCCCCTAAAATCGTGGCAGATTTAAGAAGCTAGCTAGCTTCTGCTCTGCGTAACAATTTTCGCATGTCGAGTGCATTGTATCTTACACATGGACATCGTGTTTGGGCTCAAGAAGAGCACCTGCATTGATCTCACTGGACGTTCAAAGATTGGCGTCGACCGCAATGACGATTTCATATGTGATTGACCCTTTGCTGATTGACGACCAGATAACGAAGGATTCGGTAGACGAACTGAGACCGTCGGTATAAATTCAGGGAGGTTGTTTGCCAGATTTACAAGCTGAGCCTGCACTTGAGAAGCTGACAATGACTATTGTCCAGCAGAAGTCTCGACGCAGCTGCTGATTATTTGGGTCAGTTCGACTAATGGTATTCGAACAGCAAGCACCATGCAGTAATATATGGCCACCAGGATCAATCTCTTGTCATTGAAGAATTATAATTTACGATGACTGATATCCAGACATCGAGCTTGCACACAATTGGGCTGCAGGTAATAGCCTGGGTTTCGTTATACTTTCAGCCTGACTACCACCATTTATTCGACATTAACGATTGATTAGTGCGGATTTAGATATACTAGTTGGATCTGTCCTGTCACTTGTTTCCGTCATTCCTTCCTCCCTATGCACTAGCATCGCGCTCAAGACTATCATACGCAGTATTCGTTGACAACTGCTTAGTGTCCCTGTGGGAAGCAACTCGCGGCGTTGTCGCCTGATTCAGTTCAAACTTGACTTCTGCTAGTCGGCTGGGGTCGTTGATGGACCCGGCCTCAGCCTCGAATGCCTTTTGCTGTCCGTCATGTACTTTTCCGTCGTCGAAATCACCCTCCTTGAGATTCTTCCCGTGAGGTCCACGAGAATCTGAAATGTACTGGGTATTGATGTATGTTGGAGCTGCACCACCTTGGCTCCCATCGACGTTTGAGCTGGTGCCGCGAGACCTGTTCTTGCCATTAAGAGTATAAGAGCCATCCTCAGGCTCGGCATCGCGGTTTTCAGCGAATTTACCATCGTCTCGGTATGACTCGGCGGCGAGGGAATCATCCAGAACTGGGCCAGTGGCCTCCTGAATCACTGGGGCATTCTTGCCAGCATGAACCTGCGGGAGTCGTTTAGTGAGAATGTTTGATGGATGAATTGATCGATAGATACAACTTACCTTGGTGCCAGCACTGGTCGCACTTCTAGTCTGGATGTCAGCCATGGTGTAGATGTTTGGAGTTGGTGACCGTCGTGTGTAAAGAGATTAGATAAGCTGTTTGCAGCATAGATTTCGGAAAAGAAAAAATGTCTCTATGGCAATATTCTACCAAGGACTGCTATATACTTGCCCCGTGCAGCTTCAAGCTATGACATCATGTTTCATGATATGCCGTCAATGGCGGCCAGCAGCGTTTGGTTTTTGTGGATTTCGTCAACACCAAAGCGAATAACCGCGGCTAAACATTACATCATTCTCAATAAAGGCAAGAAGGCATGCATCCACATTGTGTCAAAGTAGGGGTGACCAGAGCAGGAACACGGCAAGGTGCCGATCTGTTGATGTAATGCAGCGATGGCGATGACGATTCCGGCTGCGCATGGATTGGACAGCCACTGAAAAGAGCTGGACTGACGGACTTGACCAGACGGATTTCGCCTTCTTCCACCCAGTTGAGGAGCTTCCTAATATATATACTAGCTCTTAAATATATACAGTATGCATATATGAATTCTGACATAATTTTGCAAGCTGGCATTTTTAATGAATTTCATGTTCAGAAGCCCGGCTATTGGCGGTGGCGGTTCAACATAGACTTGTACGCAATGCAACTGTCGCGGGGCAGAATGTCCGGCAAGTGTGGTTCTAATGAACCAGACGTAATTAGAGCATCCTCATCGCAATACCACCCACCATGGACGAGAGTAAAAAGAACAAAAGTCTATTCTTCCGCACATGACATAATAATGTTGAACCAAGGCCCGATGTCTATAAATTTCGCCTTCACTGTATGGGGCATTATTGTTGAAGCTTGTTGCATTTCGATGCGTGGATGCTGTACTCATGATGTTGTTAAAGAATCCATGGCATCATGGGCATCTTAGGAGTCAAGCCGCTGTTGTAAGGCCGAGTTTTGTTTGCGAATGTTGGCTAAAATAAACGTTAAAATTCTTCCTGTCTTATCTCATAATATGTAGTAAGCTGCAAGGCGTGAAACATGTTGCAGATTAGACATAACTTAACGATTCTGAGCATGCTTATCCGAACACAGCAGAGTCAGTCACAGAAATCAAAAACTGCGGCTGCGGCTGCGGCTACTCTGCTTTGACCCAAGGAAAATATTGAAAATAAAGAGGTTGACGCAAAGTATTAAGGGTGGTGATATGGGCAGATGTGGCCAAAAAGTCATGCGGAAAGAATTTTTCGGCAGTTTTTGACGGCGTCAAGCCTTTGTGCAGGCACGGCAATCAAGACATGTCCTGCCACTGCTACGGCATTGGCACTTGACGAACCACAGTGCGTCCACGGAGCTCTACGCCAAAGCTGGGCTACTGAGGAACGGCATCATCGTGTGGCGAACAGCAAGACTAGACCGGCATCTAAACGATGCGCCCTGACAGCCCTCTCGCCGTCCTCACGCAAAGTTGCCGTAGGTGTCAACCGGTCTGGTCAACCGGTCTGGTCAGCTGTGCAGTCGCACACCAACCTACTAGTGCGCGTGACCGAGGCAACAGCCCTGCTAAGCCTCATGATACTGGCAGCAAGGCAGAATCAAATGGGTGGACGGATGCAGAGCTGACGTACAAAAAAAAAAAAAAAAAAAAAAAAACGAAAACGAAGACGCGGTATAAGATGTCCTCATCGCCATGAGTGCCAGATGTCTACCGCTACTACATAGTTGTGCGGACAGAAAACAGAAAACAGAAAACGAACAGCAAGCAAGCAACAGCCCTCATCGAGACAACCATTACAGGCGCGTTTTGAGAGGCGAAGTCAGCTTGATTGACAGCGACATTGAACGCTACGGATCTGCCCACCAAGCCAGCCAAGATGGGACGCCTTGTTTACCGCGACGGCAAATATCACAACGCCCCGTACGATGCCCGGAAAAGAGAGCACAGCAGCATCCTCAGCAGAACGCATCAGATGTGGGATTATGTCTTGTACGGTATAGGGAATATCTACTACAAAGTCCGCCGTGGTTCAAACGCTCGGCCATGACACCGCCGTCGCCAAGTGTGATCGCTCGCCTCGCCCTTGCTGCAACGAATTTCGTACCTTGAATGCTCGTCGATCAAAAGACCTGGGATAACGGGCTGAAAGCACCTTACTCAAACCACCATGTGCACTTTGTACCGACCCGGGTTAGGTTAGGGCCCAATCATATCATAGCTGCACGTCTGAACCCCCCACCGAGTCCAAGGGAGCCAAGGGGTGGTCAATTTGTTATGAATCTGACCACTCCGTTGTTGGTGCTTGAGACAGGGAGGGTCGAATGAGATTGACTCCCGCGTGGGGCTACGTGGGCTTCTTACCAAAGGCCAAAGGCAAAGGGAAAAGGGGCACGTTTACGGAGTACGGAGTACGGAGTAAGGTTTTGGGTTTTGGGATTTTGGCACCATCAGACCGTCTGAGACATCTTGCTGAATTAGCAGCCAGGCTCTCTTCCCTCCCGAACAGCTCCTCATACAATCCAATAGTAATCAACGCCTCAAATTCAAGCATTATGTCACGTATTATTTTCTCAAAATAGTTTGAATAGCCAGTTCGTTGTATTGCTATGCTAGTCTTGTTATTCTCAAGGTGCTGAATCGGCCACGAATTCTTACACTCGCGTACACATAGTCGTCCCCTCGAGCTCCCGAGGAAAAAAAGGTTGGTATGAAGAAGTGTCACATGGTCTATGAGCTGTAGAGCTGCAGGTGGCCAAGACCTTAGCCTGTAGCGCCATAAATCGATTGCCAAGGACGACGCGTAATCTGCGCTGGTTTGGATGTCCTAGAAGTGAGCTAGTTGTTGTTGCGCCATAATAGTCTAACTTGCAAGATTTATTAAAGCACTTGAGGGCACAGTGGGATCAATTGATATCCCGCTCAGATGTCCGTATAGACGCTGATATAACTATCATTGATCGCTTTCGGACTGCAATGCTAGAGGCCTAACTATTATTTTATTAGTTAGTGCCCGTAGAACGAATCGTCATTGCCCACTGCCCTGGAACGGATTAGCATCCAGGTGGACCCGCTATGCCGTCATTTGTGGGCAACTTATATGAAGACTGGACCTAACAGCCACAGCGGAGCACGTGGTTGCGGCCACGAGGCCATGAGATTGGACATTCCAGCGCGAGGCAGGACACTGTGTTCACTGAACGGATTGCCAGACACTTACTGTACATGTACTCCGCAGAAGCATCAGAGATGTAAATAGATGACTGGATAGAGGTGCTGGGCTTGCTGCATTGAGCGGTCGCGGGCAGCAATCGAGTCTTCAAGCAGAAACAGAAACAGCCCGAAAATGACATTGCCATCTGTTTTTGGTGTGCAGGCGCAATATCAGGAAGGCCCCACCCATGCTGTTAAGCTTGTTCTCGGTGGCGGGCGGATGACACGCTAAATACATTCTAAAAACATTCCGAGGACAATGGCTGCGTCAAAGGGAACACCCAGACCAAGCGTTACGGATACGGTTATGGCTATTATGCACCAGACAACAATTCCCATGTGTACCATGGACAAAGAAGGTCGACGGCTCTGTGTCCTATGAAGAAAAATAAGCCACCATATGGTGATGATTGTCCTTTTTGGCGCAATGCCCTTGTCCGCTGTGATTGTAACAAGACAAGACATGTCAATACTAATAAGAAGCGAAGAGCCTGATTACAGGATCAAGCTGCTTGGCCCGTCGCGGCTGATTGGACGTGCCCTGGCCGCTGCACCTGGCCGCTGCACCTTGCTCAGGAGGGAGTTGTGGGCCCAATAGGCTACAGGTTCTGAATATTCCCTGACAACCTTGCTAACACGCATTGACAAATGACCGCCAATTTCACTGCTTCTCCATTGATCGTTACCTACCTAACCTACCTAGGTAGGTAGGCAAACACAATGGGTCCACTGCCACTTTTTCCCTTGGTCCACCTTGTTATGGTGTACCCCTCTGCCCTTCTTGAACCTAGCTGGATAGACAAAACCGCACTCCTTTCCTGATGAGGGACCCGGTTTTGGACCATGATTTCCCTCCTGCCATCTCAGTTTATTATTTCTTTCTATACCCATCTAAATATTTCAAGCCATAGAGGTTGGCTGCCTCGTTTGTTAAGCCGTTTCTGACACTCATTTAGTCTCACCGTTAAGAATTATCAAATTTGAACCAATTTTCTCGACGCTCTCTAACTCCAAAATATCGATTTTTTTTTTTCTTTAGCAATTTCCTATCATCAATCAATAGCAAGAACGAAACACACAAGTCATCTTTTTGTCCGCAGCATCTGCTTTCTGTCACCATGGGGCCCTCTCAGCTTACAATGGCAGTCCTTGCCTTGGCAGGGAGCGCCCTTGCGGCTGATCTCCAACCCATTGAGGTCAAGGTACGGACCATTGCCTTCCAACGAAACGAAACGTCTACTGGACGAAAAAAAAGCAATAAAAAAAAACCCCATTTCTAACGAGCCTGTGTGCTGCCATGTAGGGATCCAAGTTCTTCTACAAGAATGGAACTCAGTTCTACATGAAGGGTGTTGCATACCAGAGGGAAGTTGGAACTGCTGGTGGTACTATCGGAAAGCACTACATCGATCCTCTCGCTGACGAGAAGGCTTGCAAGCGTGATGTTCCTCTACTGCAGGAGCTCGGAACCAACGTCATACGTACCTATGCCATTGATCCCAAGGCAGACCACACCGCCTGCATTAAGCTCCTGCAGGACGCCGGCATTTACATCGTCTCCGATCTTAGTGAGCCTGACACATCCATCAATCGTGACAACCCTGAGTGGAACACCAAGCTGTTCGCTCGCTACACCGCTGTCGTTGACGAGCTCTCAAAGTACTCCAACGTCATCGGCTTCTTTGCTGGAAACGAGGTCTCCAACGCTAAGAACAACACACAAGCCTCTGCCTTTGTCAAGGCCGCCGTTCGTGATACTAAGGCCTATATTAAGAACAACAAGAAAATTACCCGCTGGTTGGGTGTCGGTTATGCCGCCAACGATGATAAAGATATCCGTGCCCAAATCGCGGCTTACTTCAACTGCGGCAAAGTCGAGGAATCCATTGATTTTTGGGGCTACAACATCTACTCGTGGTGCGGTGAGAGCACCATGCAGAAATCTGGTTATGATGAGCAGGTCAAGTTTTTCTCGCAGTATTCAGTTCCCGTTTTCTTCGCCGAATACGGGTGCAACAACAATGGCGCCGCTGCCCGTATCTGGCAGGAAACTGGTGCCCTATATTCCGACGAAATGACCGGTGTTTTCAGCGGTGGTTTTGCTTACATGTACTACCAAGAAGCCAACGACTATGGTAAGTTTAGAATCATGCTCCTCGCAGTGAAGTGGAAGCCTTGGGGGTAGAGTAGCTCAGCCACTAATCCTCTTGCTGTACAGGTCTGGTCAAGGTTAGCGACGACAGGGTAACCAAGCTCAAGGACTTTGATGCCCTCAAGAAGGAGGTTACCAAGGCTGAGCCCAAAGCTGTCAACATGGCCGACTACAAGCCTACAGGCAAGATGAGTGATTGCCCCAAGTTGACCGACAATTGGCGAGCCAACAGCGCCCTCCCTCCTACCCCTGACCAGCAGCTCTGCGACTGCATGGCCAAGTCCCGAGCTTGCGTTCCCAAGTCTGACCTCTCACCAAAGAAGTTTGGCGAAATCTTCTCTTACATCTGCACCAAGTCCCCTGAGTCTTGCGCAGGAATTCTCGGCAACGCCACCACCGGTATCTACGGTGCCTACAGCATGTGCGACGACAAGTCCAAGCTCACCTACGTCCTTGACCACTACTATAACAAGCAGAACAAGGCCAGCACTGCCTGTGACTTTGATGGATCTGCTCAGACTGCTTCTGGAAGCGCCGATTCTTCTTGCTCTGCTCCTCTCGCCTCTGCCAGCGACATCAACCAGAAGATCGCTACTGCCACGAGCCCTGTTGAAGGAGGCGCTGCCAAGGCTACCGGCACTGGCGACAGTTTTGCTGTTCGGGGAGCACCTGTAGCTCGCCTCTTCTCCGTCGGCGACTTTGCTGTTGCTCTGTATTTGCTTGTTGCTGTGGGCGTTGGTGCCGGCATGGTGATCTTGTAAATTAGCGTGTGATATATAACTAGGTAGGCAACTTGGAGGAACGGAATGTATTTGACGTGTGTACGCATGCACGCCATGGTTTAGGGCTGGGGCCTTTCGCTGTCATCAAGACTATTTTTGTACTGAGCATGGTTGGTGTTATGTCATTCGCGGCAGAATGAAAGTGATAGCCACACGTTTTCATAATGCTACTTCAAGTTGTGATACCCTCTGATGAGGCTGCTTCGGCAAATTATGATGCTGGGTTACATCTTTTATTCTATGAATCTTTTATTCTATGAGGCCTCACATTTGATGCTTGCGAGCTAAACTGTTGAATTTGAAAATTGCCTACCCACAATCGATGAATCTGATTACCTGCTTGCAACACTGACACCGCGAACTGCCATTTTTATCCCTTATCAGTGCTATCATGCACGAGGTTTCTAGTGTTGCAGGCACGATCTGCGAATCGGTGGTGTTATGTTCGAAAACGCCGGATGGCTGCGTGGAAAGCACCATATGACGTCAACTTTTAACTTTTGCGCCACCAGCTTCGCGCAAAGCTTAATATTTTGTTTACCTCTCTTGTTAAAGCATTTTAGAACAAAAAGCAATTCTTTTTTACAAACTTGTTTTTCTCTATTTTTTTTTTCTATCAATATAAAATCATAGGAACTTTTTGTTCTCGACGACCTTGGCTAGGAAAAAAAAATCCCTTTCACCTAACCTTCTCTCTCTTTCTCTCCGCGGCGAGACGATAATGGCCGAAAAGAACAGTACGTAGGAGGAAAATCATAAAGACATGTCGTCTATATCACAGACCGAGTCGCCAAACTTGGCGAGAACTGGGCGAACCCCCTTTGTTCGCGAACTGAGAGCATTTGCGGCAGAGTGGGCGCGGTTGAATGGGCTGGATGTGCTTATGATATTGGTCATAGGCGGTATTAGCCTTGGTGTAGGTTGTCTCCAGGAGCGACGACACAATTAGATTGACAGTTTTGGATTCCTGGTGGCTAACTGATGGTTTGAAAAATGTAGGTCTACTACGCCCCCATCTATGTCGTTCGAACATTTCCCATCACCTTCAATGCCTCTGGCGACATCATTTACCCAGAATGGGCGTATCCCTATCGTGGTTGGATTCTGCCTTCGTGGCTGGCGGGTCTGATTTCGATCGCCGGGCCAATCTTGGTCTATATTTTGGCACAGATTCGAGTCAAGTCCGCGTGGGACGCCAGCAATGCCATCATGGGTACTGTATGGGCCTTGTCTCTGGGTTCGCTGTTTCAGGTCACCATCAAGCAGCTCATTGGAGGATTTCGACCCTACTTTCTGGACGTGTGTATGCCGGATATTTCACTTGCAAAGACGCACAACAAGACGGGGCTCAACGGCGTCGGGTTCCAGCACGTCATGTACACGACGGAGATTTGTACGCAGCCTAGCCAGTCCTCGCTCAAAAACGCCGTCACGTCGTTCCCTAGCGGACACTCTACCGCCGCGTTTGCGGGCTTCATCTTCCTGTTTCTGTGGCTGAATGCCAAGTTGAAAGTGTGGGCGGATCACAGGCCGGCTTTTTGGAAACTGGCTTTGACTATGACGCCGCTGCTTTTCGCCGTCATGATTGCTTGTTCTTTGACTATCGACGCGGCTCATAATTGGTATGACATCGTGGGTGGATCCATTATTGGTACGGTTACGGCCGTGGCCTCATACAGGTCATCCTATGCTGCTGTTTTGGATTGGAGATTCAACCATTTGCCTCTACAGGAGAAGGAATCGTTTGATTACGACTCTGAGGAAGGACTCGATATTCCGTCACAGACTTTTACGCGCAGCGCGGGGTGGGGAATAGGCAGGCGATGGCTGGATGAGCAGAACGCGAGTGTAGGGAGCCGTGCTTTCTTTGCACATCGTCCGGGCAGATTACAAACTGGAGGAGTGGGCGAGACTGATATTGGGGGCAGTCGTCCGAAACGGCGTCCGGTTGTTGGGGAGGAAGCTGTTTGAGTGTCGATGGAAGGATTTGGAGTGCTTCACGCTGTGACCTCTAGAAGACGCCCTCTTGAGCTTAGCAGTTAAGCGTCAATGTTGTCTATTATACAACTGTCCTACTCTGTAGTTTTGTCTGTTACCCAAGATGCCCTAACTCGGGATTGGCATACAGGCCCCTCGATGAGCCTTGAAGCAATATACATTAATGATTCGCGGCCACGGCCTCCTCTCTCTTACCTCTCTTACCTCTCTCTTTGATAATCTTGGCCCAACAGGTGTGTCCACTGAGCTCTTGATCAAGCTGTACGTCTCAAACACCGACAAGTCGATACCCGCGAGGCCCAGAATGTCCACTACCCGCGGCACAAACATGCCATTACGTAAAGCTTGTCGCCCACCAGGTACGCCGTCTTCTGCCTCTCTAGTGTGCGTCGATGACACCCGTCAGCTTCACCTCGTTGGCGGATCGCTCCGCGCAGTGCTGGGGGAATTTCCCGCTGGTGGCGCGAGAAGCAGATGAATTGGCTGAGGTAGACTTTTGAAGAGCTGTTGCATCGCCGGGTATGGTAGCTTTTGGGTTTTCACCGCAGTTGTGTTCGCGCCACCCGGGCTTTTTTTTTTTTTTTCCTGACATTCGGACAATCCGGTGGATGACATGAACCGATCCGGACATACAGTAGCACCCTTGAATTATTTTGCAAATCTACTTGCAGGGGTAGTTTAAGCCAATTAGATATCAGCTTAAAAACTAGCAAGATCTAGAGTGGAGAAAATAGAGACTTTTTATCTTAGCGGTAAATTATATTAAAAAATAAGTCTCTATTGCGCATTCTCCTGTACCCCTCTAACAGCAGTAGCCACGCGGTCTCCCTACGCTAATTACGGCTGTTAGTTAACTAGCGAGTACATAGAAATGGGGCAAGTATCTTTGCAAAATAAAGCAAGGGTTGGAGTGTACTAATTTAAAGCCGCATAGAGGAACTAGCTTTTATACATCCGGTTCCTAAAACGGCAACGGGTATCTGGTATCCGACAAACCCGGTCAAATATTCCAAATACTACGGGTACCTGCGGGTGCCTAACTTTAACACCTCAACAGTTTCGATGTGGGCGCTGGAAAGTAGGCGTCATAGATACATAATACTATGTGATTCCTCGATACTAACGCGATTCGGACTTTTGCAGTTGTCCGAGCTGCGCCCTGAGAACGTTAATATCACTTTGTACAAAAGGGGAGCTATGAGGTTCCAGGTTTGGTGGACGAGAGATGCCGCATTTAAGAAAGGGCAGAGATTTGCGAGTGTAAGGGAGTGTAATCCTTGTGAACAACAACTGTGGGTTTTTCTTGATCGACCCAGGGTCCAATTGAATATCCATGGCCGCTATCGACAAGGGTGATTCCTCAACGAGGCAACAGCCTCTGCCTGACACTGCACATTCCGCAGCTGTTTCGTCCAATGACACGCCAACCAATACGCGCAGCAGCCCAAATAGTCACCATGACTTGGACACAACGGCTCCGAATGGCCAGCCCTCCACCTCATCGCCTGCCAGTCCATCGTCTTCGGGCACCGGCATAGAACCGTCAACTCGCGAACCTTTGACGCGCAAGCGAACTACATACACTGAAGATGATATCTTCCGCGTGCTGTCTCGTAGGAGGACCTCTGGTGCCGACCAAACACATGAAGATGACGTCGAAGAATCGCAAGAAATCGAACGGCTCATGTCCAAAATGTTCGGCAAAAGACGCCAGGAAAAAAGTCAGGAGGAACGAAACAGACACAGCGGGGTCATATTCCGCAACCTCACTGTCAAGGGCGTCGGACTGGGTGCCGGTCTGCAACCGACTGTCGGCGATGTCTTTCTCTCGTTGCCACGAACGCTTGCCAATCTCTTCAGGAATTTCTCCCGGGCCAGAAGCAGCGGCGGTGCATCGGCTGTCAAGGCTGCAGCTGCTAGGCCGCCCGTCCGAGAACTCCTCAGCGACTTCAACGGATGTGTGCGACCAGGCGAGCTTCTCCTGGTTCTCGGCCGTCCGGGCTCAGGATGTTCGACTTTTCTCAAGTCCTTTTGTAACCAGAGATCTGGGTTCGTCGCGGTCGATGGCGATGTGACATATGGAGGAGCCTCTGCCGATGAGATGGCCGCGAGGTTCCGCGGCGAGATCATTTATAACCCTGAAGATGACTTGCACTACGCCACCTTGTCCGTCAAGAAGACGCTCTCCTTTGCTCTGCAAATGAGAACGCCCGGGAAAGAATCACGCCTTGAAGGAGAATCGCGTCAAGACTACGTAAGAGAGTTCCTGCGCGTCGCCACAAAATTATTCTGGATCGAACACACGCTCGGCACCAAGGTTGGCAACGAGTTCATCCGTGGTGTTTCAGGCGGCGAGCGCAAGCGAGTGAGTATCGCCGAGGCCATGATCGCTCGAGCCTCCGTTCAGGGATGGGACAACTCCAGCAAGGGCTTGGATGCAAGCACTGCCCTCGAATACGTTCGGTCCATTCGAGCAATGACCAACATGGCCGATGTGTCGACCGCGGTCTCTCTGTACCAGGCCGGCGAATCACTGTATGAGCTCGCAGATAAGGTTCTGCTCATCGATGAGGGGAAGTGCCTCTACTTCGGCCCCTCCGAGAAGGCAAAGCAGTATTTCCAGAACCTTGGCTTCGATTGTCGCGAGCGCTGGACGACTCCTGATTTCCTCACTTCCGTCACGGACGAGCATGAGCGCAACGTCCGCCGCGGGTGGGAGGAGCGCATTCCCAGGTCGGCCCAGGAGTTTGCAGATCACTACAGAAAGAGCGACATCTGCAAGGAGACTCTTTCCGACATGGACGACTTCGAGAACTCTTTGAAGAAGCGCATAGAGGAGAGACGGGAGCACGAGTCGGACAAGACAGAAACCAAGAACTATACTCTTCCCTTCCACAAACAAGTCATTGCTTGTACTCACCGCCAATTCCTGGTCATGACCGGTGACAAGGCCTCGCTATTCGGGAAATGGGGAGGGCTCCTTTTCCAGGGCTTGATCGTGGGCAGTCTCTTCTTCAACCTTCAGGAGACGGCTGCCGGGGCCTTTCCCCGAGGAGGAACATTGTTCTTCCTCCTCTTGTTTAATGCTCTTTTGGCGCTGGCCGAACAGACTGCTGCGTTTGCAGCCAAGCCCATTCTGCTCAAGCACAAGTCGTTCTCCTTCTATCGCCCAGCGGCTTTCGCCATTGCCCAGACCGTATGCGATGTGCCGATGGTATTCATCCAAGTTTTTCTTTTCAACGTCATCATATACTTCATGGCCAACTTATCTAGAACGGCATCGCAGTTCTTCATCTGTACACTTGTTCTATGGCTCGTCACTATGGCCACGTATGCTTTCTTTCGTACCATTTCGGCGTGGTGCAAGACTCTGGACTCGGCGACGCGGTTTACTGGGCTTTCTGTCCAAATCCTCGTTGTGTACACCGGGTATCTGATTCCTCCCGAATCGATGCATCCGTGGTTTAGTTGGCTACGGCGGATCAACTGGATACAGTACGGATTTGAGTGTCTCATCGCCAACGAGTTTGATGGCCTAGATCTGCAGTGCGTGCCCCCGTATCTTGTTCCCCAAGGTCCGCAAGCATCACCGCAGTATCAGTCATGCGCATTGAAGGGCAGCGAGCTTGGTCGTACGTCGGTCTTGGGAAGCCAGTATATCGAGGCTTCCTTCACATATTCCCGCTCCCATCTGTGGCGAAACTTCGGCTTCCTCTGGGCGTTCTTCCTGTTTTTCGTCTTCCTCACTGCTTTGGGGATGGAAATGATGAAGCCTAATGCTGGTGGCGGTGCCATCACCGTCTTCAAACGAGGACAAGTACCTAGGAGATTGGAAAAGACGATTGAAACGGGTGGACAGAAGCAATCCGCTGACGAGGAATCGGGACTAACCTCTCGCGTAACGCCGGGTATGGCAGTAGAGCCGCAGGATGAAAAGGAGACAAACGGCAGCGGCAACGGTAAACGGGATGTGATGAAGCAGGTTGCCAAGAATGAGACTGTATTCACCTTTCAAAATATCAACTACACCATTCCTTATGAGAAAGGGGAGAGAAAGTTATTGCAGGATGTACAAGGATATGTAAGGCCCGGGAAGTTGACGGCCTTGATGGGTGCATCTGGTAAGTTGTTCCATGGAATAGCAACTTCATTCGGCCCGTGTCTGTCAAGAGGACTAACTCATAAAACTTTCATCAAGGTGCCGGCAAAACGACGCTTCTCAATGCCCTAGCCCAACGTCTCACGTTCGGCACCATAACGGGAGACTTCCTCGTCGACGGTCGCCCGTTACCAAAATCATTCCAGCGAGCAACCGGATTCGCAGAACAGATGGACATTCACGAACCAACCGCCACCGTTCGCGAGGCGCTTCAATTCTCCGCCCTACTACGCCAACCGAGAGAGACGCCTCGACAGGAGAAGCTGGACTATTGCGAAACTATAATTGACCTCCTCGAGATGAGGGGCATTGCCGGTGCCGTGATCGGCCAAGTTGGCGAGGGCCTCAACCCCGAGCAACGTAAGCGATTGACCATTGGCGTAGAGTTGGCCTCCAAGCCCGAACTCCTCATGTTCCTCGACGAGCCAACATCCGGCCTCGACTCCGGGGCAGCCTTCAACATAGTCCGCTTCCTGAGGAAGCTCGCAGACGCAGGGCAAGCAGTTCTCTGTACGATCCACCAGCCCTCCGCCGTTCTATTCGAGCACTTTGACGAGCTCGTCCTCCTCAAATCCGGAGGCCGAGTCGTCTACCACGGACCGTTAGGCGAAGACAGTAGAACTCTTATAGACTACCTTGAGTCGAATGGCGCACCCAAGTGTGCGCCTGACGCCAATCCCGCAGAGTACATGCTCAGTGCCATCGGAGCAGGCGACCCCAACTACCGCGGCAAAGACTGGGGCGACGTCTGGGCGCAATCAAAGCTGCATGATCAGCGATCCCAGGAAATCCGTGAGATGATCGAGAAGCGCAAAAACGTCGAGCCGAGCAAGAGCCTAAAGGACGACCGCGAATACGCCACCTCGCTTTCCTTCCAGACTGCAACCGTGGTGAGACGCTCGTTTGTGTCCTTCTGGCGAACGCCAAACTACATCATCGGCAAGTTCATGCTGCATATCCTCACGGGCCTATTCAACTGCTTCACCTTCTGGCGCCTCAACTACTCACAGACGGACTATCAAAACCGCCTCTTCTCCATCTTCATGACGCTGACAATCTCGCCGCCGCTCATCCAGCAGCTTCAGCCCGTGTTCCTGCGCTCGCGCAGCATCTTCCAGTCCAGGGAGAATAGCGCCAAGATCTACTCCTGGCTCGCCTGGGTGACGGCCGCGGTGGTCGTGGAGATTCCATACGCCATCGTGGCGGGCGGCATATACTTTAACTGTTGGTGGTGGGGCATCTTCGGCACCAGGGTGTCTGGCTTCACTTCGGGCTTTGCCTTTTTGGTCATGTTGCTCTTTGAACTCTACTACGTGAGCTTCGGCCAGGCTATTGCGTCGTTTGCGCCGAACGACCTGCTCGCGTCGTTGTTGGTGCCCCTCTTCTTCCTCTTCGTTATCAGCTTCTGCGGCGTCGTCGTGCCGCCTGCGCAGCTGCCTTCCTTTTGGAGAAAGTGGATGTACTGGCTCTCCCCGTTTCACTACCTGCTCGAGGCATTTCTGGCCGCGGTCATCCACGACCAGCCGGTTCATTGTGCGGAGAAGGAGCTCGCGCGCTTCCGACCTCCTCCTGCCGTGTCTTGCGAGGAGTACACCCGGTCTTTCATCCAGCAGGCTGGCGGGTATGTCCGCAATGGAGCAGATGGGCTGTGCGAGTTTTGCCAGTATGCCACGGGTGACGAGTTTGGCCGCGGGTTTTCCGTCTATTATGACCACATATGGAGGGATTTTGGCATCTTCTGCGGCTTCATCGTCTTTAACTATGCGGTCATTTACGTGTCTACATGGCTTAGGTTCAAGGGTAAGAACCCTTTTAGGGGAATTCTGGCCAAGAAGAAGGCGGGGGAGTAACTAAGTAGTGGTTTTTACGAATGTGTTGGCATACGATTTGGATGTATGGTGGTTGTAATTGTATCGACACGGCGGTTTGTCAATTGTCAAACGGTACTAATATAAATTAGAATTTAGATGGATTATTTTCGAACCACTTTAGTCACTTATGAATCAACTGTTCACGTGTATCTAATGAGATCCAGCCTCGGTGGTCCTTTGAAGAGGGATTCAGCTGCACTGTCTTACAGCCGTAGCTTTATATGCAGTTGGATCGAATAAAACGATGCACTTCATAAAGAAATGCCGCTGCTCAACCTCAAGCAACTGCTAAGATTATTATAAACGATCTCAACGTCAAGCAATTGTAATGAAGTCAAGTGTTTGACATGGTTAGTCTAAGTTTGGCCACGATTCCGCCCATCAGACATCAACTCCCAGCCACCCTTGGGACATGGAACCCCGTGCGATGAATCCTTCTCAGCTGCAGGAGCCTCGCATACACGAGCAGAGTTCATTAGACCGACACCTATTCAATGGCCAGACAGAAAACCACCGTCAACTGATTCGATCAGCACACAACGTATTCCGTAGGCAAAACAACCCCGCTGACACATGTTTGGCAAGAACAGTCTCCCTTGCGTCATCCAACCTGCGAGGAGGGGGCAGCAACCAACCACGAGTCGTGCTGTTTTCCCAAACCTGTTGCTTTATTTCCCCCCCCCCTCCCCCCCCCAAAGCAAAGTCAGAACAATCTTTCGATTCGAAGCGCAAAAGCAATCCAGTCCACGTCATGCCAGCAGGAGACCACAGAGACACCAACGGCGGCGCGTATCCACACGTCCAGCGCCTCCTGGACAGGCTCATCCCCCGTCCATCCCGACAGCAAGCCTACGAGACCACAGCGGCATTCGCCTCATCGCGGCCCATTCTCTTCGTACGCACAAAGGCACCCACAAACGGGATTCTACAAACGCTAATACCAGAGTGTCCATAGTCTTTTCTCGTCGCGCAGGGACTCTTGGTATTCCTGCCGCTTTTGCTCTTCGCGACCTTCTCCGTGAGCTGCGTTGCGTTTGCCCTCGGCGCGGCCGTCGTCTTCGCGCTCTTCTGGATTGGCCTTGCGCTTCTTGCGCTTGTGCCTACGGTGCTGGTTACGTCGTCTATTGCGGTCTTGCTATGGGTCTGGTGTGTTGGTAGCTTTGTTGTGGCGAGGTGGTTGTATGTCCATGCGCCGTTTGGGGTGAATGCCGGGGTTCAGGTTGATGGCGGGGGGAAGAAGGTGAGTGCTGTGAAGGATGATAAAAAAAAGGGCTTTGATGGAACGATTCGGGACAAGGATGCTGTGTATTGAGAATGGTGAGCCTGTGGCCGATTGCTTTCTTGAGAGGAGAGATGACGACGGGGAACAAGAATGATACAGAAATGGGAATGTTCAGGACTTGGCATGATGAATTGCTATCACAATGAGGTTAAAATGAAGCGAAAAATGAAAAGAGGCAACGGGTATTGAAACGTATCACAGAATGAACGGCAAGATGCTTGCATTTTACTAGGACCGTGGATGATGCAACCATTGTCAGTCAATGCCTCTGTGTGATTACGACCGACAGCTTGCTTGAGCTTGTAGCTTGCATAAGGCCAACTTGTACATACCCATCGCCATCTGACATTATAGCAATGTCTCAATGGCACTTTATTGTTCCGCCTCCAGTACGACCTGTGTATCATCCTTACGCACAATAGTACATTTACAAATACAAGCCCTCGGGTCCGCCTTCTTGCTTGGTGCGCAATACACGCTCTCGGGCAGCCCGGAAGTCAGCCATCTGTACACGCATGCGTCGCTCTCGCAGAGCCATCATGCCAGCTTCCGAGCAAATTGCTTTGATGTCTGCACCAGAAAGATCATCCTTTTGCGAGATGAACTCGTCCAGGTCGACATCGATATTCAAGTTCATCTTGGATGTGTGTAATGTAAAGATCTTTCTCTTGGTGTTTTGGTCAGGGTTCTCGAAAAGGATCTTTCGATCGATACGACCAGGACGGATCAGCGCCGGATCCAAGGTGTCAATCTTGTTCGTCGCCATAATCACCTTGACATCTCCACGATCATCAAATCCATCCAACTGGTTCAAGAGCTCCAACATGGTTCGCTGAACCTCACGTTCACCTCCAGATGTAGAATCATAACGTTTCGTACCAATGGCATCGATTTCGTCAATGAATACAATGGATGGTGCATTTTCACCAGCAACCTGTTGAAATTGTTAGAAGAGTTCAAGAATTGGGCCATTATGAACACTGCACTCACTTGGAAGAGTTGTCGCACCAGACGAGGACCATCACCAAGATACTTCTGAATCAGCTCACTACCAACGATACGGAGGAAAGTGGCAGAAGTTTGATTAGCAACAGCCTTGGCAAGCAGGGTCTTGCCGGTTCCTGGAGCACCGTAAAGAATGACACCCTTGGGGGGCTTGATGCCCATTTCCTCGTATAATTCAGGATGAAGCAAGGGCAACTCCACAGATTCCCTGACTTCTTGAATCTGCGATTCGAGACCACCAATATCGGCATATGATTCCGTCGGCGCCTTGTCCAGTTTCATCACGCTAACAATAGGATCTGTATCATCAGTGAGAACACCGACGATACTGACACTCTTGTGGTGAAGCAGAACGCTAGCGCCAGGCTCAAGGAGGTCTTTGTCGACAAAGCTCATGATGCTGACATAGTACTCAGGACCGGTGGTGCTGCTGACAATAGCATGATCATCGTCGATAAGCTCCTCCAAGGTCCCGACACCCATTGGGCTGCCTCTCATGTCATCGACTCGTCCTCGCTCGTCAGCCATTCTGTCGACGTCGATATCTGGGCCTGTAGCAGCTCCCTCTTTGGCCGCCTTGGCTTTTCGCAAACGCTCCTGATTCTCAACATACTCTTCCTCCAATAGCAGATGATCATGAATTCTCTGCAATCTCAACAATCTGAGCTTGCATCTGCTAGTAGGATAGACTGCGGGAAGCTTCGCAGCGGCACTGGTTCCACCAGCCTTTCTCTTCTTTCGACCAACTCGAGTGGTGGGCCGAGGCGGAGGCTCGTACTTTGGTTTGTCCTTCTAGTCAAGTCAATAGCCAAGTCGCTTGTGGAAGTATAATTACTGATCACGTACCTTCTTGTCCTTGTCATCGCGGCCCTCGTCGCCGCCCATGCCAGATTGTCCTTGACCCTATTGTCATCCAAATGTTAGTAGATTTCTCGGTGTTGGCGCAAAGTCGAGCTCACCATCGTGACAAATTCGGCTCTGAAAGCTCCTTGATCCAGAAACTTGGAGCTCAACGATATCAGAAGCTCGCTAGAGGGTCGATTTGGCTTGGGGGAAGTAGATAATGTTGATCGACTGACGATGACGAGACTTTAACAAGTCAATAATGCAGAGTGGAAGCGACCTATTACCGCCAGGCGTCAGGGAAACACGACGACAGCTCTAAGCACAATCACGTGCTTTGCGGGAACTGATCACGTGCCGGTGTATATTTTTCATCAGGCTGAATTTCTAGACGACAAGGTATTTGCAGGAAGGGGAATGTCGTGTATGCTAATGGCAAGGACCCTAGTGTTTCACTTTTCTGGTCCGTTGCAAAGAGCAATATTGGTGTATGACAGTACTCAATCAAGATTGATGACAAGACAGCTGTTCGAGCAGCCGCCGGTTGCCCAGAACATACTGTAGGTCGCCACTTGTTACACGTCAAATATCATCCATCAAGCATAGACATAATAAATAATACATGAGTCATCCAGCCACTAGCCACACAAGTTTCTACTACTATTAGCCATTTTCGTCACAAGCCAATGCAGTCGTCTGCTGGAGTCCTGCTCTGCAGCATCTGATTTTGGACCCGTCTGTGCTAGCTCTCAAGGTCCACTGGTCCGATCCTCTCCCTCCTCACCATTACTGCTGGATGGAGCCTTTGTTGCTCTTTCCCGTGGTCCTAACCATCCCGACTTCTGTCGTTGCTCGCTCGTGCCTGACACTTAAATCGCCTGCCTGTGTGCTCCGCCTATATTAGAAGCCAACTGTGGATGAAAAAACATTGACCACATTCTATGTGCTTCGTCTTCCCCTCCTCACCACTACGATTCTCTTCCACATACTCAAAATCATACCTGCTCCTTGACCGGCTCGAACAAAGCAGCGTAGTTAGTACCTGCCGAAATCTTCTCGTATTAGATTCTAGCAGCGTTATCGATCAAGAACTGCATCATCCTCATCCACGAACGGCCCGCCAATCGCCATCATGGCTAGCAGCAGAGATCGGCGCGTGGCCAAAGAGCTGCAAGATATTCAGGCGGACAAGGACAACTCGGGCGTTTATGCTACGTCCGTGGATGGTGTCAGCCTGAAGCATCTCAAAGGCACGATTTCCGGACCCCCAGAAACTCCGTATGCGAGCGGTACCTTCGTAATCGACATTCAGATACCGGATAACTACCCGTTCAAGTCGCCCACCATGAAGTTCGACACCAAGATATGGCACCCCAACGTCAGCAGCCAGACTGTATGTTTCTCGCCAGTTCAACTTCATAGTTCATTATCTTAGACCTCTTCACTCTCCTTGGTGAACTCCCAGTGGATCTGCATTGCTAACGCGCTGTATCAGGGCGCAATTTGTCTCGACACTCTTGGTTCTGGCTGGTCCCCAGTGCAAACCATCAAGACAGCCCTTCTATCTATCCGCATGCTGCTCGAAGTCCCAAATCCCAAGGATCCGCAAGACGCCGAGGTTGCCATGATGCTTACATTGACCCCTGAGCATTTTGTTCATGTCGCCCAAGAGTGGGCCATGAAGTACGCCGGCGCAACGAAGCAACAACTCGACCTGAGTAAATTCAGGAAGAAGCATGAACCGATAGACACTGGTGAAGACATGTGAGTATAAGCTGCCTCCCTAATTGTGTAAATTGCTGCTACACCCAACCATTTGGACCGCAACTGACGGTTCTATGACAGATACAAAAGTTACCACCGCAACTTGGTTGAGCGGTTTGTCCACATGGGGTTTAGTGTTGAGGCAGTCGTGCAGGCATTTGAAGCTATCGGGATCGATCGCAACAATGGCGAGGACTATGAACTAGAGGAAGCTTATATAGGCGACATTACTGCACGATTGCTTGGCGAGGACTAACCTGTTACGATAAGGAAAATAGACCAGTACTTTCGGTATGGGAAAGACGACCACCTTTCACACAATTCACAATACTTGGTAACAAATCATTGCATTGGAAGGGGAGTGTTCGCCTCATTTTCATTTGAACGGGGTTGCAATTAGCTTTCTTTCTTTTTGTTTGTTGCGCGATGTCCAGAAGCGGAATTTCGCTGCTTTCTACTTTGATACAGCGGTAGGCCTTAATTTTCGATGTCCTTGAAACCACGATGGTAGCATGAGTACTGCACATAATTGCAGAATACTGTTAATGGGAGAATTTGGGCAATGGTCGTTTAGTATTCGTCTGGCAAAGCATACAAGTTGGCACAAACTCACCAGTCTCGCCTGGCTCAAGACGCTGTGCATTTTCTCCCTATACAATGATAAGGTCGTGAGTTAAGAAACTATGACTGCAACATGACACTATTCAGCGTCTGCAATGGTGCAAGGGCGATAATTCGAATTAATCGCGAACCTTCCTTACCCCAATCTATCTTATACGCATGATTATAGGAAAAGATTGCAACCAGACCAACGTTGAATACTCTCTGACGTCCCACGCCACGAAATAATCGGGTTTCAACAGACATTTCAATTCCCCTCCCCCAAACAATGTCAATGTACAAGATTTTACAGTTTACAGCAAGTCTCGTCGGACAAACTCGTCATACAGAGCTTTTCCGAGACTAGCAGGAGAGCGCTCAACAATGACGCCTGCGGCCTCGAGAGCCTTGATCTTGGAGTCAGCACCACCCTTGCCACCTGCAACAATGGCACCAGCGTGACCCATGCGACGGCCAGGGGGGGCAGAGATGCCAGCAATGAAGCTGACGACGGGCTTGCCACCACCGACAGTATTGGCCTTCTTCAAAAACTCGGCGGCCTCCTCCTCGGCAGAACCACCAATCTCACCAATCATGATGATACCATCCGTGTCCTCGTCCTCAGTAAAGACCTTCAGGCAGTCAATGAAATTGGTGCCGCTGAAAGGATCACCACCGATACCGACGACGAGGGACTGACCGAGACCAGCCTGAGTGGTCTGGTTAACGGCCTCGTAGGTGAGAGTACCGGATCGAGAGACGATACCGATGCGGCCACGCTTATGGATGAATCCAGGCATGATACCGATCTTGCACTGACCAGGGGCGATTATACCAGGGCAGTTGGGGCCGACGAGACGAGTCTTGGACTGTGACTTGAGCATAGAAGTGATGCGAACCATGTCTGTTGCGACAAACCATACCATCAGTACGCAAGAGTGAAGGAAGGTATATCAGAGTTGACGTTGCGAGTCTTCAAAACGTACCGTGTTGGGGAATACCCTCAGTGATGCAAACAACGAGGGGAATTTCAGCCTGGAGAGCCTCCTCGATACCGGCAGCAGCCAGAGGAGGGCTTGATAAACTCATGTTAGCCATGAGAACGTGCACAGAGACACAGACCGGAAGAACAAAGGCGGCACATACGGAACGAAAAGCGCAGTAGCAGTTGCGCCAGTCTCCTTTACAGCCTCGCTAACATTCTTGAAGACAGGGAGATCAAGATGTGTTTGGCCGGCCTTCTTGGGGTTAGTGCCACCAACAACCTTTGTGCCTGACAAGGTATACAAGTTAGTACGCCATGATTCCGTCAAAATGACCATGCGAGAGAATATAGAATCCGAGGCAATTGATCGTACCGTATTCGATGGCCTGCCGTGCGTGGAAGCTGCAATTCGTCGTTTAGCGGGAAATTTCCTGAATTTTCAGAGACAAATAGTAGTTTGACTTACGTTCCTTGCTTTCCGGTGAATCCCTGGAAGATAACCTTGGTATCGCTGTTGATGCGCAAGTTGTTGACCGTGTTTGCGTAGGGAGACGACGATGAGCTGTAGCAGCGGCTGGCAACGTTGCGGAGCGCAGCAGCGCGAACCGCACTTCTGGGAAGAGCCTGCATGATGGGAGACTGTGAGGGAAAACAAATAGGAAGACCCAAAAACGTTGCTGCTGCAACGCTTGGCGAGAGGCAATGGACGGAGGACTCGAGAGTTGAGCTGCAGCTTGAGGGTCGAGGAGTATCACCATCACCACAACTAGACGCAGCTTGGGGACTTTCGGGTGGCCCCGGACAAACGGCAACTGTCTTTTTCCGAGAAATGCCAGTGGAGGGTCCCTGCGGGATGGCCGCCCCCCAAGCCCAAAGCCCTATTTGTTGCAACACTAAGGGTCGCGGGTCCCATACCAGCATCAACAAGACACCATTTAAAACTCCTGGTATAGAATACCTCTGAGGTTGAATTGAGAGAGGTGGTTCGCGACTTAGTTCATCGCTAAGGATGTTAACGATTCCTCGGTTACAATGCACTTTTGAATAGGGCCATTATCGAGCATACCTCCCCAACCACTATAGACCTCGATAAAGCTAACTTAAAATTAGCCAAAGTCGCGAACTACCCTCCCAATTCAACCTAAAAGGTATTATATACCAGGATTTTCAAATGTGGTTCCAGACGCGCTATCCAGGCTGCCGGTAGTGTCTCTACTGCAATGTCGTGATGTTGAGCGTGGATGTAGTTTGAAGAAGCCTCTACAGGTAGGTGGGACTTTGAGTGCGGTGAGGCTTGTGCGAAAATAGAAGTACCCTCGAGACCCGCAAGTCTTAATTTAATTGGTCAACTAATATCACCTCTTGACGTCAAATTTGCCAGACAGACGGAGTTGCTAACAGTAATATCGACATATATTTCAGCAGTGCTCAAGAATTCACGAGGTCCGGAGTGAAAATTATCTTAGCATGGCGACGGCTACGATGACCGCTACGGCGGTTCCCGCTCATACTCACAAGAGAAAGGACCCAAAATTGGCCCCCGAAAGCGAGCGATTCCTACGATGTTGCGCTGATGTTGCAAACGCCTTGATCGAAGACCACGAGTCACGGAAGGATAGCAAACCCAGCAAAGATATCAACCTCAACTCGCTGCGGTCTAAGCTGGCCAAGAAGCATAAACTCAATAATATCCCTCCGCTAACCGCCATTATCGCTGCCATTCCAGAACATTACAAGAAGTATATTCTCCACAAGTTAATTGCAAAGCCTATCCGTATGAATCCCAACGTCTCTCTGGTGCGATGCACGGCTGCTAATATTGTTTCCAGGCACATCCTCTGGAATTGCGGTTGTTGCCGTCATGTGCAAGCCTCACAGATGTCCACACATTGCGTATACTGGCAACATCTGTGTTTATTGCCCTGGTGGCCCGGACTCCGATTTCGAGTATAGTACGCAGTCTTACACTGGCTACGAACCTACATCGATGAGAGCCATTCGTGCTCGCTACGACCCATTCGAGCAGGCCAGAGGGCGAGTGGACCAATTAAAGTCTCTTGGTCATTCCGTTGACAAGGTCGAATACATTATCATGGGCGGCACTTTCATGTCACTGCCTGAGTCTTATCGAGAGGACTTCATTTCGCAGCTGCATAATGCCCTTAGTGGCTATCAGACATCCAAGGTTGATGAAGCGGTAGAGGCCGGTGAGATGAGCAACGTGAAGTGCGTTGGAATCACAATCGAGACACGACCAGATTACTGCCTTCAACCACATCTTACAGACATGCTGCGATACGGCTGTACGAGATTGGAGATTGGGGTACAGTCCCTGTACGAGGATGTTGCGAGAGACACTAACCGTGGCCATACCGTTGCGGCTGTAACAGAGACGTTCTGCCTCGCAAAGGATGCCGGGTTTAAGGTTGTTAGCCATATGATGCCAGATCTACCAAACGTTGGAATGGAAAGAGATATCGATCAATTCCGGGAATATTTTGAGAATCCAGCCTTCAGAACCGATGGGCTGAAGATTTATCCAACCCTCGTCATCCGTGGTACAGGCTTATACGAATTGTGGCGAACTGGACGATATCAAAATTACACCCCCAACGGTTTAATAGACCTGGTTGCAAGGATTCTAGCCCTTATCCCCCCGTGGACCAGAATATACCGTGTTCAACGAGATATTCCCATGCCTCTGGTCACCTCGGGCGTTGAAAACGGTAACCTTCGCGAGCTGGCCCTTGCGAGGATGAAGGATTTTGGCACCACCTGCCGAGATGTGCGGACCCGAGAAGTTGGCGTCAATGAAGTGAAGAACAAGATTAGGCCCAACCAGATTGAGTTGGTGCGTCGAGACTACGCAGCCAACGGCGGGTGGGAGACCTTCCTTGCTTATGAGGACCCCAAGCAGGATATTCTCGTGGCTCTTCTACGTCTCCGAAAGTGCACAGAGAAGTACACATACCGCCAAGAGTTGACGGCTCAGCCGAGCAGCATGGTCAGGGAACTTCACGTTTATGGAACTGCTGTGCCAGTTCACGCCCGCGATCCCAGAAAGTTCCAGCATCAGGGCTTTGGCACCTTGCTTATGGAAGAGGCAGAAAGGATCGCCCGCGAAGAGCACGGGAGCGAGAAGCTCAGTGTCATCTCGGGCGTAGGTGTCAGAAGCTACTACAAGAAGCTTGGTTATTGGTTGGATGGTCCCTACATGAGCAAGTGGCTTGACGGACGAGATGCAGCGGGCAAACTATAAGCATAGAACTGGGTGGTGTAGACGGGCTTGTCATATTCATCAAGGGATTGGTAAAAGGCGTAACTCGGCTGATTGACATAACTGGAAATGGTGACATATACAGGGCATATTTGGAAGACACGGCTGATTTATGCTGCTTAAGCTAAAAGATTGATTGCGAGGCGTAGACCACCAAAGATTCGCGGTTTGACGGTTGCTCGAAATTGACAGTTGGGCCCCTACAGCCTGAATAACGATGATATCACGACGACATCTCAATCGCGAAGCTCACTGCAGAAGTGACATCCGGAAATTGCAAGCCCAGAGGCAAATGCCGAAATTCATGCGTGCAGCACGCAGTGTAAAGCTCGAACTTTATGGTGAAGTGCAGCTCTAATCGAAATTGGTCTAAAATACCATCTTAGTGTATCGATTGCACTATTGCTCTTTCCTCTCAGGATTCCCCTTGAAGCAATTGGTCTGGTAAGGTCATAAGGCGTCTTTACTCTCTCCTACACGGGAACTTCTGGACTTTTTATTCCTCTTCGTAATTTATTTGGTTGTATCATTTCTAGAATTTTAGATATTCTCTAATATGATTGTAATGCTCTCTTAGCCTTCTATCTCTTCTCTTCAATTTCTACTTCAACTTTTTCCTTCAATATCGCTACCAATAGTCTTATAATATTCCTCATGGCTTTAGAACACAAAGCCCTCAACATGGCTCCACCAACTCTTCACCTCTTTCTTAAACTTCCAAGAGAGTTCAGGCTATACATCTGGGAGTTTGCACCCCGGCTTCTAGATAAAGGAGAGAGCTTACATTACATAATCTCACCATGGACATTCAACCATCACAGAAGAACTTGTACACAGGCGTAGAACACATCGAGCGGAGACGCTCAATGCAACGCTTTTTACCGTCTTCACAAGGGGAAAGCATCAGCCTGTTTGCGGGACTTTGGTCTTTGGCACGCATGCAGAGATTCCAGATACATCATCACCAAGCGATACGGAGAACATTGCAGAGTTCGACAGACGGGACGATAAACCTGAAGGATCAGCATTGCCCCTATATGGTCAGTGTAAAGAAAGATCTCTTTTGCAAGCACATTCACAACATACACGCGTGGTCAATGGGACAGATAGCTATGCCGTGTCTATTCTTTTGGCATAGTGGCAAAGAGGACAATCTTCTTCGCAATTTGGCCATTGAATTTGAACCAGAGTCGGCAAATCACTGGACACAACAAAGAGACATATATGTAAGAAAGAAACTATATACGACTATTTCTACTGCTGCATATTCATCCATCGCTTGCTCTGGTTGACCAGTGTCTTGGAAGAAAAAGTTTACCTTTCGTTTATCGACCGCGAGGCCATATATGACGGAAAGGTACTGATCCATGGCGGCTATAGGTACTGCGATAAGGACATAGAGTATGCTGAGGCATGTCCTACAGGAACAAACCACAGCTTGGAACCTGTGAAAGTCCTGGTAAGTAGACATCTAAGGGATGAGAATGAAGCAGAGACGAACTAATGAAGCGGCATTCGAGGGCAACATAATGTACGTTCATCCATTCTCAGCTGTGCACCTGAACATTGGAGATGTAATTCTACGCTGTTATAAATACGCTGTGTGAGTATTTTCTATACGGTATTTGTTGGCGACAGATTGAGTGGCTGGACCTGTCGTATTAGCAAGTTCCTTTCTACTTCTTCGTTTCCTCATTTACCCCAAGATCTAGTGAACTCGACTGCATGTCAACCTTGACCCTGAATGCTGTAGTGGTGACAGTAGTTTGACAGAAGTCGTATCATGTGCGGTTGAAAGTTTAGGGTTAGGTGCGAAGAAAGCCAGATGCGACTAGGATCACGTCGCGACGAAAGCGACGTTGTACAAGTTAGTGCCAGTCCGATGAGTTATGCTGATGCTCAAATCGACGTCCATCTTCCTTGAATCTTCCATATATCGGGTTTTTCAAAATTGCCCGTCGTGTCGATGGATTGGTGTTGTGACTCGTGAGTGATACTATCGCCTTAGTCATCAACAACTCATCTCATACTCACACGCTTTACTCGCAACTCATACACTTTTCTCAACAACATATATTCCCGCCAGAGAACATAAACAGTCCGCGCCAAGCAACCCGCCGATCAGGACTCGCACTGACTCCAACATGAGCTGCCAAAGCCATGCCGGGCCGCAATGACGCTGCTCCGCCTTGGCTTCCGCCGACTTGGTCTCCTGAACCGTCGATGGGCGTGTTGCCCGTCATCACCAAGCCAGAAGACTATCCCGACCGGGCACCCCGTAGCAATGCCGCGACGGCCGCATCCGCCGCTGGTGTGAGAGCCCTGAGCGCGCAGCTCGTCGCCTTCTACTTTCGTGCGCCGGCCAAGGCCTTCTTCAGGACACGCGTGGATTACCTGGCGTACGCGCGGACAGTCCACAGCGAGCAGATCAAGCGTATGCTGGACGCAGTGGCCCGGGACCAGACGTCGTCGAGGGCTCGATTGTTTCTGCAGCACACTTGGATATGGATGAGGAGCACCACGCCAGGCGTGCTGACGTCCGCCATCAAGCAGCAAGGCTGGAGCGTGGTGCCTCATCAGATTCTCCCGCCTCTGATCGCCAACGTCGGTGTCGGCGCCGTCTTGTACACTAGTTATCTACACATCCTGGGCCATCTCCACGAGGACAGCGCCAAGGCGACCAAGAGAGTCTATCCGCCGCCCTCGCCGCAGCATACCTTCACCGCCGGCTTCCTAGCAGGCGGTATCCAAAGTGTTGTCGCCGCACCCCTGGACGCCCTCCAGGCTCGGTATGACCACCACGACATGATGCCCCGCGATGGGGGCAACTCTCCCCGGAGTATGTGGAGCTTTGGCGCAGAAAAGCTCCGGGAGATTGGTCTCCGCGGCATCTTCGCCGGCTGGGGCCTGTCCTTCGCAAAGGACAGCCTGGGCAGCGCCGTCTTCTTCAGTATGTTTGAGTACGTCAAGGCCCAGGGATACTACGGCTTCGTCACCTGGTACTACGGCGGCCTGGGCCAAGACACGGTCGACTTCCTCGCCATGAAGCGGCCCTCCGGCCCAGACCAAGAGGGCGAGGTCGCCGTCATCCGACCGCACTATGCCATCGAGCCCATGTTCCTGTTCGCCGCCGGGTTCAGCGCATCCTTCTCCCAGCAAATCTTCTTGCATCCCCTGACCAATTTCCAACTGAAGCACTGGGACCACCTGGAGGACCTAGACGACAGGACGGCCAGAGATAGAGCCTCCAGACAGGCGAACCCGGAGAGGCCGCGTCGACCGTGGAGGATGCTCCGGGTGTATTACCACGCTTACCAGGAGACGTGGGCTGGGTGCGTGGCCGAAGCGGCCGCGGAGAAACAAAGCCTGACGAGATGGCTGTATAGAGGCTTCCTGTCGAGCACGCTTCGGCAGGTTCCTAGCACGAGTGCCGGGTTGATTATATTTGAGTTGATCCGGCGGAAGTATGGGTATGGCGCGGACGAAGTCCGAATCACAAAGAACGGATACGATATTCTCCTCGCCTGAAAGGCGGGACAGGTGACGGACGGACTTTATCCAACTTGGGCATTTACGGAAAGGGCCTCGAGGACCTTGTTGAGGAGTGACGGGGCGCTACATTTTTGTGTTTATACCATTTCATCTCGACACCTTAGACGCATGTAACATGAATCATTCACGGGCGCGGCATGCGCTGGCCCAAATCTCCCGTCTTTAATCAGGACAACCTTCAGATACTAAAGGCTAGTCTCGGACTGAACTCAAATGGTCCGGCATGCAACAGTGATGCATGCTCACGACGCCACTTCCCACCCGACTAGATGCTAAAACTATCTGCCGAAGCCTCATCTCTCGATGTCGAAACAGTTACCTCTTGGAGCCCCGACTCATAAGAAAAATCTAGCCAATTATGCTAAACTTGTCTAGGCATGACCAATCTACAAGACGGAGTCCCCGTCTTAGGCGATCTTCCCCTTCTCAACAATGCATGGTACAGCGTCGAGCTCATGGCAGAGCATGCAAATATCAGGTTCCCTTTCGAAGAAGTCGTGTACTGGGTAGAGGACGGCAAGGGCTCTAGCAGCTTCGAATGGGTGTACGGGCAGCAGACCAAGTTCCATCTGATCAGGACAGCGAGCCATTCCGTCAGCAAGAACGATGCAACAGGGGCATTGTGAATGGAACACCTCAAGTAGCAGACGAGGCACAGAAGAATGAGTACAAGCATTCACCTCCAAGTCCCACATAGCTGCTGTCCATCGAGCATTAATTTACCAAACCTCGCTATCCTTGCGACATTCACGCCCGCTGGAATAGACATACCAAGATAAACAAAGTAATGAACAAGAAAAAGAAATCAAAAGTCGTCAATCAACTCCTACGAGTCCTACAGAACCACCTCGTCCTCCCGTTGCACCGTCTCCCGATCCTATCCCTTCCCTCCCTTTCCCTTCTGTTTACATGCCACAGGTACACTTATCACACCGGTCCAAACCTCGAGCATGCAAAAGATCCTTGAACTCCATTTGCAAAAAGAACCCAAAAAGAAAAAAAAAAAAAAAACTACATCCAGATTTGAAATGCGCTGTCCCCGCACTCGAAATACTCGAAGCGTTTCTAGCATCAACACCACGACCACCCAAGACGTGAGTTTATGCAGAATGAAAATTTCACATCCAGGTGTCGTAGCTCCTCCCGCCACCCATCAGCGGCTTGACCCTGATGCGCCGCTCTTATCAGCCTGCTGGTCTCTGTCCTGGTTTTGCTTCTTGTCTTTCCTGGCTTTGATCACAAATTCGGCCATGATTTGGATGTGATCTGCGGGGAAATGCCAGTGAGGGAAAGCAGGCATTCTCTTCAGATAACCAGCGTCGGGTGGTCCTAATAAGTCTACTACTTCTAGGGTATTGGTTGAGTACCAGATGTAGTCAATGACGTCTGCGAACCCGGGCGTGTAATTGGTAAATGGCATCTCGTCGGCGGTCTTCTTGGTATGCGCATAAGCATCTCTTAAGCTGAATGGGTGCTCGATACCGTCCCTGGTGAAGCTGCCGTATTGATAGTCACCCAACTCAGAGTGGTTAGGAGGAACTCGGCCCATGGACATCAGCTCATACACTGATGACCCTTCTGTTGAGTTGAAATCACCGGCCACAATGAGAGGTATGTCTGTATTAGAACGGTATTCCTGGCTAGGCCCAGGTTCAGCCTGTGGCTTTGGTACTTCGGCGTCGTCAGCAAGTGGCCCTGTGATGAGCTTTTTGTCTTTGACAGCTGGCCATCTGGCATATTTTTCGGCCAATTTGGTAACGTGCTCCATCAGGATACCCGTTTGAATGACCTTGACATCGGCAAGCACCGAGTCCCACGTCAAGTGGACATTGACAAGGATCAGGCGGGCGCCTGTAAGTCGAGACTCAAAGAAGCAGATGACTGCGATATTGTCCTTCGGCATCACTCGATTGAAGACATCATGCTGGTTCTTCATGTCGGGTCGATTTATAGCAATTGTGGCGAACTCGATGAGTTGTTTGTCCAGCAGAACGTACTTGCTCTGCTTGTAGAACACAGCACATCCATCCACCGTCTGCGCGTCCTTCTCCGACATAGTTCTGGCGCGAGACTTGGGCCAGTGAACCCCTTTATAATCCATTTGCGCCAGCTCCGGGCTCAGATCTTCTTTGAAAGCATCCGTCGCGACTTCCTGTAAGCTGAGGAAGTCGGCATCGCGAAGCCTAAGTTCTTCCAAGATGCAACCCTTACGGTATTGCCAATCCAGCGCGTTGGTCGGAGTATAACCATAAGTTTGTGGAGTCGCATACTTGTCGCATAGAATATTCCAAGAAAATACTTTGATTCGCTCCAAGTTCGGTGACACATCTTCCTGTATGATAATTTCCTTCCGCGGCGTGGGAGGTTCCGGTACTAGACGGAGCAATCCTGGTTAGTAATCGTTTCTTAACTTGTTCATGGCATGTTGACGATCAATTGTCTTACTAGGAGCTCCTTCTTTCAAGGCATTAATTACGCTTTTGGTACCCTTCTCCATAACTTCTTGCTTCCATGCAGGGTCCAAAGGATTTCCCTCAATGCCTAGCATTTCCAGCAAATGCAGAGAACCAAGCTCAAATGGCAAATCTCGAATGTCATTGTTAAAGAGGAGGAGATGCTTGAGATATGTGCACATGCCAAGCTCGGCTGGTAGCTCGGATATCTGGTTGTAGGAAGCATCAAGATGGCGCAGCTGCCGCAACTCGCCAATTTCCCTGGGTAATCTTGTAAGCTTGTTCGACGCGATGTACAGCTCGTTCAAAAATTTGTATTGGAAGAGTTCGAGGGCAAGATTCCGCAATCCTTGTCCTGACATGTCCATGTTATGCCAATCCTGTCGAGTGGTCTCCCTTTTCAAGAGATACGGCCGTCTTCTATCCTCCGGATCATTCTCGCCGTCTGCTTGTGTCCGGCCACTACTAGGAGGAGGACCTCCAATACCCCGATTTTCCGAGGCTTTGAGCCTAGCATAGTAATGAGGTTGCTGTTGGTCAGTCATGGCGGAGTGAGCTCGTTCTGCCTCCTTCTGCATCCGCAGCTGCTCCTGCCACATCTCATTCTGAGGAACTTGGCCACCTCGAGAGTTGGATGTGTGTCCATTGGATAAGACGCCCGAGTTGAATGTGCTTGAATTGGAGAGCGTAGTGGAGAGTGCATTGGATGCAAAGGATGTGTGATGGTTAAGGCCGTTTGCTGACGACGGTAGGCCGTGATCGTGCTGCAGGCCTTGATGGTGCTGCGACTGGGATGGGTGTTGGTGCTGAGCATGCTGCTGGAAGCTATACAGCATGTTTGGCATACCACGGCCCGCCCCATTCAGCCGAGCATTGTGCCCTTGCTGATGGTTCTGGGAGTACATGCCGTTGGTGATGTGTACAAGTTGACAGCTAAAGGCAAATCAGAAAAAGCTCGCCGGCACAGGGGCTCGGCAGCAAGGCTTGATGTTCGTTGCAGTACCGGCAGTTGTTAGAAAAATATATATATGCCGCTTCAACAAAGCTCGCTCGGGCTAGCATTTGTCCTCGTCTCGGGAGCTTTGGTCGTATGGCGGCGATAGAGCTGTTGAAGCAGAGCCGAACGACTGGACAAGTTGGTGGTCGTTGACGTACGAATGACACAAGACGGCGGAGGATGAGGCTCACGTTTGCGCATGGGCTCGAATGACCGAGATCTCTCGCCTACGACCTGGTGAGTAGCCTGAGGCTGTCGTGATGGAGGCCGCGCACCGATCCTCAACACCACATTGGAAGCTGGAGTAGGAGGAGAATTTGTGGAGTCGCGACACGGTCGGTGAGATTCAGTTGCTCCGATAGCGACGATAGAAAGTCGTGGAAAGATGTCGTGGACAATAGATCAAGAAAAATGGTTGAGCTGAAGTTGGGGGGTATACTGTTTCGAAGGGAGAGGAGTTAGCTCGATTTACCCTTAGGTCATGACACGCAACCAGATTTGCTGTTGTAGGATCTCGAGGTCCAGGCAAATTCCCGGAACGAAGCCCGAAACACTGGAGTACACATACAATAACGATTGCGGCGCGAAGGCGTCCTGTAATCACTGAAAAAGAACCAACAGATACTTGCGCAGAACAATAGAGGTCGATATCAAAGTGCAATCTCGAGTCATCTAACTCTCTGCTCAGTTCTGATTGAGCACTTCCACAATCTGCGTCAAGCACCGAGGGGTCACGTGATGAGATGGGTCCACGGTGAAAAGAGCTATGCGCGTCACGTGCAGGCTGCCCTTCATGCTCTGGACACCTATAATCTATGAGCTTTTACTCACGGAACGCTTGCTTAAATAGCTAGCTATGCAGGTTGCTTTCGCAGTAGAAAGGCTGTTACGTTTATGAAAGCCTAGCTAGATATGTAAGAAAGCAATTTCCAATCTGCTTGGAGAATTAAGGCTGGCTACAACTTGGTGAGTGTGCACACTGCAGACATCCCTGCTGCAAAATCCAGATGAGGAAAGCGACGCACATCACGCCCAGCTCCAACTGCCTCCAACTGCTTCCAACGGTGGAACCGAAATAACTACATAGAAGCCCGAATCAGTACAGCAACATAGTCAGAGGCCTCTCTTCCAATTGACAGCGTCCCCGCCAAACAAGGTCGTTTCATGAAATGCTGGCATACCAAACGTTTCCTCCAGGATAAAGTGGATGAATATGACCTTTTGCTTTGGAGATGGCATATTCTCTGTCAGCCACCGACCTAGGTGCATAGCTGAGGGCCTTGGATTCTAGTTCCGTCGACTTGCATTGCAAGCCACTTCTGCTGGATCCAAAGAAGCATGGAGCGTGAAATACCAGTCTGGCGTTCTCCATAGGGAGCCCTTTGATCCAAGTCGAGAGGGGGCATCGTACAAGAACAACTCGGCTTTCTACCCATCTAGAAACAACTGTCCACAGCAGACTAGTCCATCATGGATGGGCCCATCTGATATCTGCAGCAGCTAAGCAGATAACCAGTTGCCGATTACTTTCTTTCAGCCGTCCCCCACAAAGCTTGGGGAAGCCCCGCCAAGCGATGGATAGTTGGCACTAGACCTTTTCACATAAGAAGCAAATCTGACAATACCTGTTCATGACGATTTCCACTTACAAATTGAGACACTTGCAGCATGAAGCCGTGTGCCAGCAGTTGGTTGATCAAGCATACAAATCCTTGTTACACCACGGCTGAGCCTCCTCGTATGCGACTGTACCTCGACCTAGCAATCCCGAACGACAATCTTGCTGCAACGCTAATGTGCGCCGCTAATGCCATAGCAAAGAGGACATATCAGTCAGTGACTTCAAGGGACTTGTATTCGGCGGTCTATGAGTACGCTGCGGAGACAGCCGTGAAAGGCATAATAAACAACAGCACTTCGTTAAAAGCCCGAAAACAGCACCTGGTACAGCTCCCACGGGGCGCTGTTGGAAACAATAGCGGGAAACAACCCGAAATTGACAAGCGGCTGGGATGTACAGCGCATCGAGAGAACTTTGCTGATCAACAACCAAAAGCTATCCAACGAAACGCAGCAGGTTTCAGGAAAGCCCAGTGGCCTTCATTCAAGGATCTGCAGGCTGCATGAATAGCACCAGACTGCAGGTTGAGTATTATTAACGCCGGGGATCTCTGCCAGACAAGGCGCTGCGGTATCAGTCCGGGTCGAGTACCTCGTCTGGGACACTGCGTCTGGCGTTGCAAAAAAAGATGATTGAAACATTACTACTTCGTATAGTGAGTGTAATTACCAAATTGAAACGAATAATGACACAGGCTGCACAGGGGCACAGGGGAGTGCCGGCACTGCTGCTTAGAAAGACAGCAGCGGAGCGTCGGAGACGCCGGGCCTTTATAACAAAATAACAATCAACCCTAGTGGTACCAGACCTAATTACCATTTGGCAGTCAGCATCGCTGCTCAGCCCATGTAATGTGTAATGTAATGTGCAATGTAATGTGGGTCAACAAATGTCTGGAGTTTCAAAGTTCAATGTTGCATTTCTCCACGCGGGCATAATAATTTAGTGCCCCGATGCCCCGATGCCCCGATGCCCCGATGCCCCCAATTGCCCCGGTGCCCCTTGGGAAACTTTGCCCAGGCAAGGCAGCACCGTCAGCACTCCGCTTCCACCGTCGCCAGTGCCTAGGCAGTCCCAACTCGACTGTTGATTCTCGTCCTCGTCTTGAACACTCACTCCCGAACCTTGCAGTGACAGCCAGACAACGCCGTAGTCGCTCATCTCATCAGACCTCCCTGTCGTCCCTGTCGTCCCTGTCGTCCCAGGCGAAGCCCGCCCCGCCCCGCCGCACTAACTACCAGTCAACCGCTTTTGGTCCAGACCTCTCCTCTCTGCTCCAAGCGCTGCTTCTCTTGCGACCTCGACCAACAAATTCAACTCTCCCCCTCATCCTCCTTCCCAGGCCAGGCTCGCCGCCGCAGCTGGGCTATATGGCGTCGATGCAGAAGATGCTTCTTCTCGACCAGCGCTTTTCGCCGCTTGCTTGATCCGTATATCGCCTCCCAATGCCTACTCTCCTGGCAAGCCTCTGCAGATGAATGCCCCTACTCCCAGTGCTGAGTCGGTTTCATCCGTCAGTGGCACGACCTCGCTCTCTACTCGAACAAACATGACTTCGGAATCTCAAAGACTGGGGGAAAGTCAGTTACAATCGCGGCCCTTCGTTCAGCGAAATGGGCGTACCTACATCAACGACCCGCAGCTGCCCTATCCTTTGCCTTGCGACCTGACCGAGCTGCACCGCCAATCGCTGCGAACGTTACTTTTAATCCAGTTGCTCGGAGCTCCAGTTTGTTCGCCGTCATTTACGGAGAAGCCTCCCCGGCGAGTGCTCGAAATCGGCTGCGGTTCGGGCTTTTGGAGCATGATGTGTCACAGGCATTTCAAAATCAATGGCCACCCCAACATTTCATTTACAGGAATTGACATTGCACCTGTTTCTCCGGGCAGCGTCAACATTGCAGCGGACGCTACACAACCGGATCGAGATATGAAATGGGAGTTTGTGAACCATGATATACGCCAGCTTCCTTGGCCATTTCCCGACGAAGAGTACGATTTGATCATGGCCAAGGACATGAGCCTCACTGTGCCCAACGGGTGGTATCAGGATATTATGGACGAATACCTGCGACTGCTTCGGCCTGGGGGCACACTTGAGATATGGGAATCAGACCACCTTATCCGAATGTTGCGACCACATGTGCCCGGCTCTGCGTCAACTGCTGATGAGGCAGACGAACAAGAAGCTGCTTCCAGTCTCAGCGCCTATGTCATGTCATCTAACACCCCGTTGTCCGCTCCACTTAACCCCTTTTTGGCCGAGTATAACACCTGGTTGACCAAGGCGCTGGAAAGTCGGGACTTAAGTGCTGTTCCTTGCACCTTGGTTGGTCCGACACTTCTTCAGGAATCAGAAACCTTAACTGAAATTAGGTCAAGGAGGCTAGCGATTCCTCTTAGTGAAGTGCGTTGGGAACGTGAGGGGGTTGGTGGTGTCGTCACTCGCAATGGGGCACCATCGGGAGACGCACATGGTAAAGATCAGAAGTTGGAACGGACTCTCAATTCAGAACAGATAGCTCTTCGAAAGACGGCTCTCTTGACGGTTGTGCAACAAGTGCAGGCGCTTGAACCAATTCTGAGAGAGGCAAGTGGGAAGAGCCAGGATGAATGGGACGTGTGGCTAGGGAAGATGATGAACGATCTAATGGGCGAGAATGGCACGGGCTGGGGAGAATGCCTCGAGATCGGAGCGTGGTGGGCAAAGAAGCGCAAGAGCAATGAAAGTGATAGATGAGGCGACATGCGGCGCGCAGGCCAGCAGGCACGCGAATAGTGCCTGCTATTTAGCTTGCCGCTTGATGAAATCTGATGATCTGGGACATAAGAAAGGCTGACAGGAACACGAAAGCCTTCTCAGAACAGTAACATCTTCTCCGCGGGCATTCTTTGAATTATGTTGGCAACAGGACCTCGTCAAAGTATACATTCCGCTTACAACCTCCACCAACATCGACTTTATGTACACTTTTCCTTGACAAGATGGTCTCGGCCTCGCGAAGGGTCGTCATGTAGATAAGGTAATGATATAACATTGTACATGCGACATGATGTATTTATTATTTGTTCACGCATCTGGGTTATAACGCTTTCTCAAAGTGCGATACCGCTTGAGGTAATAACTGCATTCATATTAAGTCAGCGTTAGATGACTTAACTGTGAGATTCCAAACGGCAAGCATGTAAGAAATACTGATAAAGCTTCATACTTGATTTGGTGACAAAAAAAAAAAAAAGAACTGTTGAGAAATTGAATTTGGACGGCAGAGGCCTAGCGTCTGGGGTAAACTGAAATGAAATGAAAGGCGAAACTTACAGCGCTTCAACCTCTATTTAGAACATGATTATCAGTGAGTGCCATAACGAGGAGGAGCAGGGTCTCGTTGACGAACCTTTCTTTACGTATTCTGCCTGAGCAATGCCCGCGCGGATCTTGTCCTCATCGCGTTCAGCGGCGCGAGACTTGAATGCTTGGTGGAGGCGCGGCTGGAAGTATTTATATCCCAAGGGGTATTCGCGGCCCAGGTAGAGAAGCTCTGTTTTCAGAATCAGAACAGCGACGCTAAGCTATTGTTGAGTGCTTTGAATCGAGGACGGGCTCAGATGGAAACTTGTGGTGTAACACAAGGAGGAAAGGCATTCATTGCTTCGCATGACGCGCAGGGAAGTGGAAGCTGAGAAGAACGCCGTTTATTTGTTACCTGCCTTTGTAAATTGCAATTACTTGCCTCCTTAATTCGGGGTTGGGCGTAGACATGGCGTTGTGCAGCGCATTTCAGCAAGTCTCACGATTGACTTGTGTCGATGATGTAGTGGAGGCGAAAGCTGCGAGGCTGATGAAACGGACCAGACTGATTGCTCCACTTCGCAAGGCCGGCTTGCTGGTGTCGTTATATCACGACGTCCGGGCCCATTGCGGCCAATCTCACTGAAAGGCGCCTGGTAGCTCTTTAAAAACAGGAATACCAATGACTAAAAAACGACTTGCGCCCGCTCTGCAGGTCTTCCAGAGCCTCCAGCGCCATCCCATCCTTCGCCCCAGGTCCCATTCCGATATCCCTATAGGATGCAAGCTGGCCGGTGCAGCATCACCTGTCATTGCCCAACAAGCGTTACAGAGCTTGTACCATGATTTGGGTGTTCTTGTATTTGCAGGCGCTGATTTGAAACAGACGCAGAGAATTGGAGATATCCTAAGACGGGTTGTTGCTTGGGGAGGACCAGGCGGAGCGGCGGCGAGACTGTGCTGGTCGACAACGGGGAGGGGAGAAGGGTATGCGAGATTGAGTCCGTTGAATGAGCCCTCTTTACTGGACACAAAGGATGAGTCGATGGTAAGTTCAAGCTGAAATCAAGAAAAAAGAACGAGTTTTGGACAATGTTGTGTAGCTGACGGCATGTGAAGCCCGGCCAAATCAAGCCCGAGGTGATTGCCAGAATAGCCTCGTCTCAGCTTGGAGCAATTTTGCAGGATCAAGTTCGGAAGACGCAGCCGGGCCTGGAGCGCACGGCTTTCCAAGAGGTCAGCTTGACTCCGATGGACGCGCCCATCTCGGGTGGCGCAATTCTAGTCAGTCTCCTCCGCGTCTACTGGATTCGGGACGACCCTCGACTTCGCGCTTGATAAACACATGCAGCCTACGGATGCCGGTACCCGCCTCCTACCTATCGAGTCATACGCCAGAGTTTATTTCGACAATGACAGCGGGCAGTGTATCGGGGAAGTCCAGCTCTTTGCCGTGGGAACAGGTGCGGAAGGGGAGACACGGGACTCCGAGGGTAGAGAGGGGCTCGAGAAACTAGGCCAGGGCATGGAGTTGAGCCCGCGGGTGCAGAGTGAGAGGTTGGAGGAAGTCATGATCAGAGTGCTGGAGCCGTTGTGGGAATTGGAGAGGCAGATTTGGGCTCCTAGGGCGGAGGGCGAGGAGATATAGACTTGTGGCCGTTTCCAGTTTTGACCACGAGTATTAAGGGGTAGTGATGGAGATGTTGAGCTGATGGTGCAGAACGGGGGACTGTGGACGATATCTCGGTTCATAAACGACAGATGAGCTTTGGAAGCTATGTCTACGGGCTAAGTCGGGAATTACGCTCAGTCTCCGAAGGAATTGTTGTTTAAATGGTCATTCATGATGGAGACAGATCATCCCTGGTTTTTTCTTGGTTCTAGTGCCAAGTTTGAGCGATAGAAAGGCGTGATTGATGCCTGGCCAGGACCTGGGGGTGGACATACGTGCCGGTGCGCGAGTGGACTAGCAGTGTGACCGGTGAAGCTTGATCGGCTGCCTGTTATCAGGGAAATCCAGGTCCTGACCGGAGTTCTTTTTGGTGAACCAGGTGGTGGTTGATGCCGCTACTCTGGCGGTACATTACCACGTGGGTGAAAAAGCGGAAACACCAGACTGCGCTCCGCGTGAGAGACAGTGGTTCAAAGGTATTGATGGATAATAGAGTAGCAGCAAACAATTTCAGCAACACCTGAAAGTTAAATAGCGCGATATTCCGTTCCTAATAATAAAGTTGTCATTGAGAGAGTAATGGCCTATGTACGGAGTAAACAGGCTGCTATTAGCACCAAGATCCATTGTTTTTAGACCTTCGGACTTCTCTACTAGCTCTTGAATACTATGTTTCTGCTGTATTATGTTCTCTCATGAAAGGAGCTTAATGGCAATATACCTTTTTGCAATTCGGATAATCGCTAGTACTTCTTACTTTGGAGGTAGGATCTTGAAAGAAGTTGTTTGTTGGTAGATAATCCCTGTCGGTACCGTGCTGGGAGCCTTTGCTGACTCCGTCTCCGTCGCCATTCTCCCGACCAAGAAAGAAGGAAAAAGAATCCAGACGAAGTGCCAGACTGTGGCCAAGGTTCGTATAACGCGCCCAGAGCTAGAACCCCAAGCAAATTTTTCATTTACGTTGGAGAATCTAATCAAAGATGCCTCTGATGCCGAGAAGGCACACATACCGTGAAACTATTGGCCAATTAAGTCATCGTGATTAAAAATGCACCGATTTCACAACTACTGTACTATATACTATTCCGTACACTCCAACCCTTGAATTGTTTTGCAAATCCACATGCAGGGGGAATCGAGCCAATTAGCTGTCGAACGGTAAATGAGTGAGCCCGAGTATCCTCTGTGCCGCTCTTGGAGCGGCCAGCAAAAAGTGGAGAAGTATCTTTGCAAAATAAAACAAGGGCTAGAGTGTAGTTACAGCAGAAGCTCGAACAATAGTCCGAGTCACGAAGAGATACTCACATGTCTTTTATAACCCCACCCCACCAAGTTCAAGCGGCTTCTTCGGTTCCAAAGGGTAACTACCTACCTAGGTAGTTAACTAACTACTGGCAAGTCACTCGGGTTCACCCCGTTGAGTCAGCGAGGAAAAGTGGATCTGTACGTAAGTTAGCTTTTCTCGGTATCAGAGATAGGAAATGGCAGTTGAATTATCCACGATCGATCAATGATGAAACCACACACACTCCGACTCCTTCGGCTGCATCGGACCATAAAAGCTTATCCTGCGCCACGCTGAGGTAATTGTGGATGTCACACCATGGCACTATTGCATCTGCATCGTGATAAATTTGTTGCCCATGCTGACGTTTCCTTTGCACTTCGGATAGCAGGCAAGGCATTGATTGATTCTTTTCGGTCAGTCCCGCGTCTTTCTTTCTGTGCAACTGACGAAAAAGGCTTGTTCGGGAAGCAATAAAGTCAAAAATTTACCCCGCTGGCACTCCATCCATAATGCTCATGCTAGGTTATTCTTGGCCATATTATTCCCTCCGACTTGCTTACGTGTCTTAGATTGCACGAATATCAGACGCTCCCCGCAAAAGCCCTGTAGCCTTGCGCTAGACACGACCCTTGTCGCAGATGTGTCACTTCTAGCACTTTAACTCGTTATTAATAGTTATGGGCGAATAAAGCCGTGAGACAACCGTGGCACGAGACCGGGCGGACATTGTAAATGAATGCCATCCGGGCATGGGTAATGATCGGTCACTCAGGGCAGCATACCTACCTACCTAGGTCGATATCTTTCCTTGTCACAGCGCCGCATGAGAACGCAGCGAACGTACGTATTACCAATGATGAAAGCGGCGCTGCTCGCTTGAATCGTTGTTTCGCCCGTTCTTGGACGCTACCTACGCATGCTAGTCCCGGCACTCTGTGAAAGAGCCGCAGCTTGAGCGGGCAGGTAATGCACGGTGGGCGGTAATGTGGGGGGGGGGGGTATGGGTCCAGCGAATCTGATCAGACTGGCCCATATTAGCGGCAGGATGAATAAACCGGCAAATGGATATTGTAATATTGTAATATACCAGTCTAGATGCCGTCCGCCAATGCCTCCAAGGGGCCGCAAACGATGATGTCGATCATAGCAAAATGCGAGCAACGTGGTGTAACCTGTTCCAGGGGCGTCGCCCAGGCGTTCGCTATGCTGGTCGTGGCAATTTGGTTTTTTTTTTTTTTCTTGTTCCTTTCCGTTTTCCCCTCTTTTCTTTGTGCGCCGTCTCTACAACGGGCGGTGAACAAAGGTACTTTCAGCAAGCAGCCGCATCCAAACGACAACCAGCAACCACTATGAGGCATCTATCTGTACTCATCACATGGATGTTTCCGGTGTAGACTAGTTGGCCGAGTTAGTGCTTCGAATTAGGGGTTTCTGTTCTTTTTCTTTTTTTTTTCTTTTTTCTTTTTTTCCTTTTCCCTTTATTGCTTGTCGATGGACCCGCCCAGATGGGGGTGCTTTTTTGCATGATCCATCGTGTCGGACACAGCGCTCCAGTCGAATGGCAGTTTTTTTCAGTGCTGTTTTTTACCCACCAAACTAGCGCCAAGCTAGGCACGCTTGCATTGCCACTAACTACTAAAAAAAACCCACTAACAAATGGTTCGTCCATCTGTGCTCTGTGTTTCTTTTTCGCACTATTACTTACTGCCTGGCTAAATTTCTTACTTCCTCTTATCACCCACCATTCGTACTTCCAAGCTCACCATATTGTCGCCCTCATTGGCGACCTTTTGGCCGGGTCACGACGCTCTTCCACAAAAATTTTCCTACACGGCTGCCTGCTGCCCACTCTGGGCAACCCTCGTCAGGCGGCGCTTTCGGCAACATACCTAGGAACCTAGGTAACTAGGTGGCTTTCAAATAAATGCCTAGGTAGCCAGACGCTAGTCCAATTAACACGCGTTGCGTCAGAATCGCTCTTCCCACCCACGCCTTCGAAACCTACATGTAGTATTACGACCGACTACAGGCCCGACTTCACCCATCTTCTCCGTCAATCACCGCAATCGCATTCTCGCCGTTTGATCTGCCTCTCTTTCTTCCCTCGTCCTGCCGTTGAGTGTCAGCTCTGAGCTGCAGGCAAACCGTCGAAACAGGCAGATTCAGCTTTCGCATGCCTCGTGCGTCCGGCTCAGGCAAGCGACAGCACGGCACGACTGCAACACATCGCGACTCAAAGCATGACAATGGGCTTGTGAGCCCTGCAAAACGGACTTCGGGCAGAAAAAGCAGTGGTCAGCTCGACGGCTCTGCAAGGTCTATCGACCATGTCGCAGGCCACGCAGGGCCGTCCCCTGCGCCGTCCCCGATCCCATCGCACGGGCAACACAATGGTGCAGTTTTCAAGACCGCCTCCGACGCGGCCATTGATGCCCGCTCCGGCGTTACTACTAGGAGAGAATCGGTCGGCACCTATTCCGAGGCTTCGTCAGAGTCAGGCCACTCGCTAATCGGCACCAACGGCACCACGGTTGATGCCGGCCACCGTCATATCGATGTCAACGCAATGAAAAATGTCGATGTCCACAGAGACTCAGGTCCTCTGGAGTTGGCTGCCACTGTTGTCAAGTCACTCCCCATGCAAGACGCACTTGCTATTCTGATTATCTTGATGCATCTTCCATACATGTCACTGTCTCTCATCTACGCCAGCTTCGCCCTGATTACCTTTGTCCCCCCAGTGACAACCAAGACGGGGATGAATATCAACCTTGCTGAGATCCTGGACGGCAACTCACATACGCCTTCGCTCGTAACTATTCTGTGCATGGACTTCTTCTTTTTCCTGATATGGGTATTTTTATGGCAACCGATTCAGGATGGCATCCTCGAATTTGCAAAGCCCGTCATTGCGATTACCTTGGGCGGCGGCACCAACACGCGAGACGGCACCTCGAGGGGAGTGACCACTTGCTTTTCCTGGGTCCTGCTTCATCAAGTCATTCGCGCCACAAAATCATATTGGTCCAAACTTGCTCGGCACTTTCCAGAAACATGGCCGTTGCCCGCCCTGCTGAGCGAGTCATTCGAGTCGAAACCCGTCGCATACGATAAGAGAAGTACCCACGCGTGGATACAAAGCACGCTGGCCATGCATATTCTGACCCAGGGCATTGTACGATTTGTGCGGGAGTGGTATCTCAAACGTGAGAAATTCAATGCGGCTTCAGGCGTGGGTGATCCCGAAGTTGGTAAATCGTTCTCCCTCGGCAGCGCGTCTGGGACTGCAAACGGCGGCATGGGCAATTCTCACACTCTAGAGTCCAGCCACGATGCGAGCTCAACCACAGCAGAAGCGGAAATCGGCACATCTCACGCACCTTCCACGACTACCGCGAGTTTAAATAAGAAACGTAGGAAGCAGAGCGCACAAGTAAGACTTGAGCAGCCATTATGGGCCGCGCTCGCAAGCAGTAAGATCGTGGCAGTAAAAGAATACGAATTATCGCAGTGGGCTCCGGATTCAAATATGTCGAATGCGTCTGATATTCACCATTTAGGAAGTGCCCCATTTGACAGCCAACCAAGACAGATATGGATATCATATATCGGTAGTGACGAAGTATGCTTTAACACCAGCTATTTCCCCGACCCAGTCGATGCCGAATATTCCCAAGCACCTAGAAACGAGAACGGGCACGCTGGTCTGATGCGCCCAGCTGGAGTCGATGCCTCAAAGCCCTTTTACGTGAGGATAAATAATGCCTTCTGGCAACCGACACGAATACTTGCAGTTGATGAGACGGACGAGGGCAAAAATGAAGGCACGCGATGGATAGGCGATATATACGGACTGCGACCGGCGTCCACATATGTCTGTGAATTCGTCGATATTCAAAATGGCGAAGTCATACTGTCTACAACGATTCGAACAGCTAAGGAAACCCTGCGTGAAAATTGCCCCTTGTCGCCGGCTATTCCGCCCGGCCAACAGCCTCTCCGACCAGATTCCCCCGCTACAATCATACGGAACTCTATTGCAGCAGAAGAGGCAAGACTTGCTGAAGAGCGATTACGCCTCAAAACCTGGCGCAAGGAGTCCAAGACGAAGCTCAACTCCATCAGGCGAGAGAACGAACTCGTTGACAACCAACTTTCTTCTGCAGGCAACAGCGACGAAAAGCACAAGCAAAAGATCCGGCAACATGAAACTCAAAAGATTCAGGCCGTACGCGACATGGAATCGCTAGGGGAACAGCTGACCAAGTTTGACAGTTCACCGGAACTGGCTGATCGCAAAAAGAAGCTGGATAAAGTCTACGCTTGCGAGAAGAAGGTCTTTGATGCCGCTCAGAAACAATTTGAGGAATACAAGTCCAATTTGGATCATGAAGTCAGCACTAAAGGACTCGAAAAGCTCAATCTCAACTCTCGTCGCAACAAGATAGGTCTCAGAATCGACAAAGTAGAGAAAGAACTATGCAATATTGCGGATGCCAATAGCCGTGGTCTGGATGAAGCTGAACGTCGTCGGCAAGAACGTGTTGCGTGGCTGGAAAACAACGCGGCGATAGAGAGCAATTATCATGATCGAATCTCAGAGGTATACAACTTGAATGCAACTCGTACGGACCATATTCAACACCTACAGGTCCAATTGTCTGGCTACAGTCCATTCATGGCTCCCGCAGCAGCAAACGGCTTACTCATGGACATTCCGACGAGTGGTGCGGTTGGCGAACCGGGACATTCGGCTATCCAACAGCATGCCTCCGCTTGGAACCCAAATCCAGCAGGGCTCCCTCACTATCCGACAGGTATGTGGGCTGGCTCATCAGGCGATGCAATTGCCTCTACAACGGCTTCCACAACTCAAGCTGGCACGGCCTGGATCCCGCCCCCGACAGCGCCACCCTATGAGCCGCGCGGAATCAAGTCTAGGGGCCGCAGTTCTAGCATGCTTAGCGATGTCAGCGGGTTTACAGAACCGAGTGACGAAGACTCCTTCAAATCACCCGCGGGTGGCCAGTGTCGGTCTGGTATAGAATACGCTGGTAGGAACGGCACAAGCGGTAGTGGCGGTAGTGGCGGTAGTAGCGGTAGTAGCGGACGCGGCAGTGTTGGCTGACCAGCGTGTCTGAAGTGATCACTCTCCATGTTTTCAGACCCAGCGCGACAGTCTCTTCAATTGGACTATTCTCATGATTTAGTTGAAGAGGAAATACATGTCTTGTGTGCTTGCTTCGCCTCTTCGTTCTCTCTTTCTCTCTTTCTCTCTCTTTTCTGTTTGGCTTCTGTGTGTTTCATGTGGTGATTGTATAACCTCGTCCCGTAAATACTGGCTTCAGTGTGTGTCGTGTGGTGATTGCGTATGGCCTTGTCCTATAAATACTGCATGCTTTACTATGTTGGCGTAAAGCTAAGGTAGAATCCTTTTCATGCCATATGCAGTTCACAACCCGTGGTTGTTGTTTTTTCTCTCTCTTTACACTAGGGGACCTCTTGACTATTTAGGTTTGCTTGTTCTTTGTGTTGTCGAGCCGAGCCATATGAGCCTGCGATTGTGTGTCCATGATCCAGGGTACCTAGTCGGAGCCACCCCGATTTTTGATAAGAGCTCCATGATACTCCATGATATTGACCATTTTGCAAGGACCTGCCATAGAGGTGGTGTATTTGCTCATTGTTTTCAGATACCGTATAAGGGCCTTCTGACGACTGATTGCGCTTCAGATGCGATTGTTGTGGCCACTTCAATTCAGTTCAATGCAATGTCATAACAGGAGGGGAGCTAACTACTCCGCCTCTTAACTACAGGTCAGGCCGGGTGCCCGCTCGCTCAGGCCAGCCAGGCCAGTCAGGGGCAGATAGTGCTACTGCCGCCCTGCGGGCGTCCAGATGCACCAGTCAGTGCACTGTAGAGCAGAGTGCCGGAGCTGTGCCCAGCCTTTTCATGCATGTCTGGTCCTGGTCTGGTCCTGGTCTGGTCTCCCATGTGCTAGCAGCCGTAGGTAGCAAGCAATCGAAGTTGATACGACCAGACCAGACCAGACCAGACATGATTGATTTGACTACGAAGTAACTAGTTATCGCCGTATGTCCTGCGACTTGGAAACTCGCAACGCGCGCAAGCCACGCGCCACCACCTAATATCAGGAGCATCTTTGCTCTTCCTCCGCCGCCCAGCCTCCTCGAGATGACGCTGGCACCGCCATGGATTTCGTAAGTGCCGTTCCTCCGTGAGTCCGTGCTGCTCACTGCTGTTAGTTGTCACGGACGCACCGAGTAGCACCATCAATATTTGCAGCTGACCAGAGCCCGTGTCCTCAAAACGCTGTAGTGGTCGCGTTTGTTGAGCCCCCTGGCGGCGGGCAGCCCTCGCAAAGATCAGGCCAAGGACCCGGCGAAACGTCTGCATCGCTTCGAGAAGGAATACGCCAATCTCTTGGTAAGAAACTCATTCTCTCTGCGCTGCCAGAAGTAGTCGGATGGGGGTTGATGGCTAGTTTCCCATGCTAATGCCGTGCACTCTAGTCAACATGGCGCACCTCATCCAACCTGGCCCGAGACAGCGAATCTGCTGAAACGCTTGAAATCCGTCTGCAAGAGCTTACGAATATCCTCAGCGATGAGAGTCGGCGTCCGCTTCCTCATCCGTGCATCCAGTATGCCTCCATCAAACAGATTTACGTACCTATCGGCAAGATCGCGACGACCTCCTATAACGAATGGATAATCAAAGAAGCCGTGCTCTTTTTTGCGACACTGATTGAGAGCGAAGAGGAAGCCTTTGTCGAGAACCCTACGTTTTCATCTAGTTTGACCAACTTGCTGGTTCGCATTACCGGAGCCAACAGCGTCCGGCTTGGCCTAGACACAGAATCTCGCGTCGTCGAGCTCGCGTTCAACATTACCACCAAGATACGCCTTGACCCTGCTATCTTGCCGGCGTGGTTCAAAACGCCACTGCCCCATGCGCTTGGTGATAAGAATCGAGACAAACGAGACCGATTTGCCGGGCGGACGCAACGGGTCGACTTTCCCTTGTTCTACATCTTGATGGATTACATTCATCATGAAGGCAAGGTGGGAGATTTTGCTCGGACGGGACTATTGTACATTATTGAGGCTGCTTCGAGCTCGGCGCCGCTGGAACAGTGGATTGTTGAGAGCGACCTGTCAACTCTCATGGCGACTGGACTATGTGCCTTGTACAGCCAGTTGAGCCGGAAACTGGTCATTGACCACTTGCCGCATGATCTGCCGCCGATTCTCGCGCTTTCCGACTATGAACACCCTGCGTCGAACTACGAGATTGTCAGTTCGTGTTCGCCTGAATTCCAATCACATCTGGAAACATTTCTGTCACACCTGCTGTTTTGGCAAGACGTGCTGAATCATTGTCGGTCTGTGGAGGTCAAGTCGACTTTGCTGGAGCATTTCCAAGTCATCTTTCTTCAACAATTGCTGTACGTTATAGCTGTCTCTGTTCGCACCGTGGTTTTTTTTATTTATTTATTTTTATTTTACTGTGGATGTGCACTGACGAATATGTAACGTAGATATCCTTCGCTCCTGGAGTCCTCTGATATCGACGGAGGGTCCTCGGTGGCTGTCCTGACCTACTTACGGCGAATACTTGAATCCCTGGACCATCCCGACATGATCCACCTTATTCTCCATTATCTCCTAGCTCTACCGGATGCCCTCCCTCCTAATAAGAAACCGTCGAGATCATCCGTGAGTGATGCACGCAAGAGGAAGTCAATGGACTTGACAAAAATGATGGCTGAAAAAGCCGAGGAACCAGCCACGCCTCTTCTGTTTAATCTCGTCGACCTAATTTTATCTTGCTTACGATCTCGAAACCAACAGACTATTCATGTTACGCTGCAGCTCGTGTCTGCAATCTTGAAACGACATCATCGGTATGCCGTGTTTACTCTCCTGAGGACAGACTTGCTGCCCAGTGATACAAGTCACCGCACCGTGGGAGCTCACGAGCAAGAGGTCGACTTCCTCGTTTCGCTTGCTAGTGCCATTGGCGGCAAGGCTAATTTTGATGAGATTTACGCCAACATTCTCAAGGACACCTTGGCACGACTCGAGAATCATCCTTGTTCACTAAGGCTGGTGACGCCGCGAGTATCAACACATAACCACAAGCTACCTGAGATACCTGACGGTACGCCCGGAGCACCGAGAGATGTTCGTGAGCACACTCTCCGCCCAGATGATCCGCTACTCAACATCATACTGGATCTTCTAGAGACATTCTTTTTGAATCCAGTGGAAACCAACCTGTCCGTAACAGAAACCATCGTCGACCTTGCCATTTGTGGATACATGAATATTGAAGGGTGGCTGGCTCGTGACCCCGCAACCTATTCCTATGCGGAGGACGAAGAAGAGTTGGAGCACGGCTATGATACATCGGTGGCTAGTGAGACTGCCGAGGTACCCTTACCGACCAAAGATGGCACTTGGAGTGAGACGCTTGACGGGGCACAAGTCTCAATAAACATTGCACGCTGTAGAAGCAGACCCGCATGGGCAGAATCGCAGCTGCCTCGAGTCTTGCAGGTGTTGAAGCACCTTTGTGACCAAATTTCAAGTTACAAGCAGACGATTCCCCGATTCGAAGAGCTTCTCGAGCAGAGACGAGAAGCTTTCCAGACGGCCGAATCCATGCTGGATGGCCCCCCTCCACCCGTTCGCAAGGCATCACCGCAGGGGCCTGGCACACCTGAGCGGCCGACCATGGATGAAGCGCTCCGAGCTGGGTCACCGTCGCGACCCTCGGCCCTGGAAGGATTCGCACAACGTCTTCTGTCCGAAATAGGTACACCTAGCAGGTCCGCAAGCCCCAAGGGACGTCAAGATCAGACCCGCAGCTCAGGTACCTCAACGCCAGGAAGTTACCCCGTGGGACCCCAACTCATCACGCCCAAGGCCATCCGCGTGCCACCCAAGGAGCTCCCCATCAACTACAACGACTCTAGCAAGAGCGGCATGACCTGCAGTCTATCTCCCGGAAGCGGAAGAGCAACAGATATTGGGCCTTTACCCGACGAACAGGACGTGGTGGCAGACAGCCAGGCATCTGTATTTGCGGCATTTGATCAGAGTATCTTGTCGAAACGCTTCGGACTTCCCGAGGACAAGTCGAAGCCTATACCGCTTGATTTGACCAAGGAGTTGGGGGTAACTACGCTAGAAGACAGGGAACAGGATCAGGATGCCGTGAAACCCGAGGACATATCTGATGAACCAGTCACTAGTGAAGAAGGACCTGCGACGGTGTCGGTTTCGCACATCCTGACGAATATCATCATATTCCAGTCGTTTTTGCTAGAGGTAGCTGGTTTGATGCAGGTCCGGGCGGGTCTGTTTGATGAAGTTCGGTATGCATGAAAGTTGTCTTCTGGGATCCTGCTCCATCGGTGGGGGTGGAAGACGAGAGGTGAAGTGGAATCGCATTGGGAGCGGAAGACTAGCATGGCATTGCGGATAATACTAATTGACCTATACCCGTTCTGTTTGTGATTGCTTCTGTTTTCCTGTGGGAGTGAACGTATTGATGGGTATTTATGAATTGATGGCCATTGCATGATCCTTTTGGTGGCAGCTTGATGGATCCAAGCCCGGTCACAACAGACGATAGGTTCCGCCACTTTTATGCTCCCTGTATCTGGGGAGATTCGGTTTGGTAATTAGAAGCGGATTTGCTCTGGACGAGCTGCCGCGGAAAATGAATGACTGGGGTGCGCGTGCCATGACGTTCAAGTGACACCTACTTGACGTTCCCGAGAAATCAAATTCACTGCATTGCCCGTCACAGGAAAATGGCTCAAGCCTGAATTGTTCGCGCAATGCTGGGTTATTATCCGGAGAGCGGCACGTTGTACATTCCACAAACCACGGCGAGATGGGGTTTTCCTTTTGCAAGCCCGGAGATGGCCTGTTCAGCAACTGATATTTGAGGTGGAATCTGTTTTACCTTGATTAGAGCTGCCGGCTGACCGGAAGAGGCGCTCTGCGGCTGACCGCACTTTGACCTGCAGAGCCGCCACGGCCGAAGTCAAGTCTGGGTCAAGCGTAGGTTGTGCGCGTGCCACGGGGTACATGGGCTGTTCATAAGCATCATCGAGAGCAGCTCTCCCGAATGAATAGAATTCGGACCACGGTCTTGAGCAAGCAGTCCAAGGATGATCTGTTCGCATTCCTCAACACCAGTAGTTCCTTCCTTGGTGGTCAATGCAAGCGAGAGAACCGAAAGTCAAAAAAATGGGGCAGGGCACGGGTACCCCCTTTCTTAGCGCGCGCCGACGTCCCCGCTCAGATCTCCGTGCGAAGACGGAGAACGGGAACGCGGCGATGCAAGCCGGATGTTGTATTATCCATGTTATCCAGCGTTGCAGCATGCTGGTATGTGAGACGGCTAATGCCGATGACACGAGAAGGGAGGGGGGTGATAGTTTAAAAGAACTATATGTGCTCACTACGACACGTTAAAAGAGCCGGCGCGTCCCGGCGGACTGTCGTTCCAGTTCTGTCTTGTTTCCTCTTTTTTTTCCCTATCGTCTCACTTGTTTGTTTTCTCTGGCGTCAGGGAGACGAAGAGTGCGGCGTTGCATGACACGGGGTGGACAACACCACGCGCTTACACGTTTACACTACACTACGGTGGGTGATGCCTGTTTTTCCACGTACGCGATTTCCCGACCTTGACACTTGCTGAAGTCCTGAGAGAAAAAGGAAATCGTCTGTTGAGGAACGACGTCTCATTGATCTTGACAGTTAAGCGCCGTTAAACATGAGAGTCTGGAAAGTCCTCGCTTGGGTGCAGGCCGTGTTGGCCGCGCATGACCTCCAGGACCGGCGCTTATTCGATGGCAGCATTATCTTTCCAGGAAGACTCATCCCTTCCGAGTCTCAGCTGGCGGCTCTGGCAAAGCTTGAGGGCCGGCAGCTTTGTGTCATCAGGCCCGATGCCCACGGGGGTGACGATGCGCCGGGCATCATGGAAGCGTTCAACAACAAGTGTCGCTCCAAGAGCTTGATCTTCATGCCTGGGCCGACGTATAATCTGAAGACGAACATGACGACGCTGCACCTGGACAACGTGGAGATTGTGCTCCTCGGACGCATGCTCTGGAGCCCCGACATCAACTACTGGCTGTCCGTGTCCATGCCGATCGGGTTCCAGAACCAGAGCACGGTGTGGTACTTTGGCGGCAACAAAGTCACCTGGGATGGATACAACTCCGGAACGCTCGACGGCAACGGCCAGGTCTGGTACGACTGGGCCAAGTCACAGGGCAACCTGGCCAGGCGACCGATGAACATCAACTTCCGAGGCCTGCAGCACTCCGTCATCAAGAGGTTGCGGTTCGTGCAGTCCCAGATGTGGACCATGGCCATCACGCACTCGCAGAACGTAGAGCTCGACGAGATTTACGTCAACAGCACGTCCAACAGCCAGTGGAACACGCTCAACACCGACGGCTGCGACACCATCAACTCGGACACCATCACCTTCCGACGCTGGTTCGTGGTCAACGGCGACGACGCCATCGCCCTCAAGGGCAACTCGAGCAGAATCTCCATCTACGACAGCGAGTTCCACGACGGCCAGGGCGTGGCCATCGGGTCCCTGGGCCAGTACGCCGGACGCCACGAGTACGTCACCGACTTTTACGCGCGCAACATCAAGCTGGTCAACACGGCGCACGTGTCGTATCTGAAGACGTGGTCAGGCGTGTCGAGGGGCTATCCGCCCAACGGCGGCGGCGGCGGCCTCGGCCACGCGACCAACATCACCATGGAGGACATTGAGATTGTCAAGCTGCGGCAGCAGCCCTTCTTCTCGTGGCAGTGCGAGAATTACTCGGGCTTCGCCGGCAAGGACTGCAACTCGTCCAAGTTCAAGTTGAACCGGGTGGCCTGGCGCAACGTCACGGGCACCGTGGTCCAGGACGTCAAGGACGTGGGCTCCTTTCAGTGCAGCGCCGCCGCGGGCGGGTGCCATGATTTCGAGGTGCGCGAGATTGATGTCCGGTATGATGGCTCTGGCACCAGGTTGGATAAATGGCATTGCGAGAATGTCCACGGTAACAAGGGCTTTATTTGTAATGACCCGCCGCTGCTATCTAGTTCGGGCTAGTACATGAGATATATGCCTGGGTAGCATCATGATGCATTATCATAGGATGCGTACAGTAAGATGCCAGTTTTGCATATGCCATGAAGAGTTCGTTTCGCAATTTGTCATGACTGATGGTTCGCTGTAGGGAAAAGGGAAGTCTTTTCTTTTCTCCGTCCTGATCCGGGACATTTCATCGACATTCATCTTTGGTTGGTCCACTTCACAGGGGGCAACTCTACGAATGAGGAACGAAAGTAGGTAGGAATCAGGCTGGCTGTGAGGCCGGGTTGCCCAATACTGGGCCGCCCCTAATCGAGCTTAGCGCTAGATTTATTCTACGTAATAATTAACTATCCTAGTTAAAATGTTTTATTATATAAAGAGAGTTGGTTTGGTATCCTTATAACTAAGCCTATCTTGGGTGGCCCGCAACTGGGCGACCAGCACCCATGCACTCTTCACCTGTCTTAACAATTCTGGATGCGCAAAAGACATCAAGTTTGAGTGCGATACTCAACATCTGCAGGTCTCACGCCGAGCTCCATTCTGCGAGGGGGCAGCGAGCCGTGGCCGGGATGGTAAGATCAGCTCGCAGCATCGTCTCTTTCCGCTTACAAAGCAGAAGCAGAAGCCAACCGATGATAAAACCTGCAAGGTGAAGCTAATTAACAGACTAACTAAACCTACTAACCTATAGGGAACACTTAAACACGTGGTTGTGATTTCTCAACAGAATATTGCACTATCCTTCTAGTCGCTGAATTCGCTTCTCAAAGCTCCGAGACGACTACGATGTACTCTCCAATTCTTCCATAAGTCTTCTTGCTTCATTCGGTCAATTACCTGCTAATATCGTTCTAGTTACATACTTCCGGTCGTTCGATCCAACTCCCTCGAAGACCTATATATTTCTCGCCCATGTTTTCGCAATTGTCGCTTTGCAGATCCCGAAAACCAGCAAATCGATGGACTGTAGGTGTAATATGTGACAGCGCAGCTTTAGTAATTGTGCGTTGACTAAAGGGTTAGAACTTAGGGGTAAGTTCCGGGAATTGTTGGCAAGGTCTTACCGCTTGAGGTACCAAGAAGGGCGAAGAGATTATCACTCGATGCATCGAGGTTGTCCAGCGTTATTGTACGTACACATAATTGCCTTTCCCTTAGTCTACCTTAGCGTGGACGTAGTAAATAGCAGATCCCGCTCTCCGTCCTAGTTTTGGCTGCTATTATTGTCAACGTTGAAAATTTGAACTAAAACATACTTGTTGACTAGCGAGTGGTATGTGTATCTTGTTGATTCGTAGGATTCAAGGATTCAAATCACGTCTCTCCAGTTGGTTGGCCATGGCCTTCCCGAGATGCTCGCGAACCCGTCCCGGATTCGCCAATGGGGATCGCTAATGCCAAGCTAAGTCACCAACTAAAGCATCTCGATCTTTGTATGTTGATCAAGTTTCTCCTTGCTGGCGGTTAAATGTGCTTGAGTATCTTTGGCTATACGGGGAAATTCACGCTCCAGACATTCTGGTCGGAAAAACTGTCGTTCAAATTCGGTTATAGTTAAAACTGAGTATCACGAGAAGATGCGCCCGCGTTTAAAGCCGTCCAGGAAGCAAAATGAAAGAGCAAAACAGTACACAACTATACAGACCCGTGCAGTAGTAACTATTTTGGTCCACATATCGGCTAGGGCATCAACTCAGATATCGATGCGAAACTCAAAGCCCCATCAGAAATACCGGCTGGTCTTTCATCCCATAATCGGATATATAGTCTTTCTCATATGCTCCAAGTACTAACCACCTCATTTGTGTGATCAAGAATATGCAGTGGCGTTAATTTGCTCCATTTCTCAGGGTTTTGCTTAGCATCAACAAAATGCTTCATGGCCAAGACTGTCTGAGCAGCCCATCTGGCGGGACTCACCCTCCCAATCCCCGTCGCCATGGGAGTCATGAGAAGGCTAGAGATTCTGATTTCTGTGTCGTCTCCCAGACCGGCTTGAACCTTCCTGTTGTGCTTGTTGGTCGCTACTAATAAGCTCCACGTAGCCTCGTAGACAATCTCCCTATCCCACTCTACCTGCTGCGGTGTTCTCATAGTCGGACATATCGCGAGATATTTTGTACCCCAGACGTTCTTTGATTTGGCCTGGAACTCACTTGGTATGCGGACGAAGGTGCAACTGCCGGGCGGCGCAAAGCCGCACCATTCATCGTATAGCCTTTCTTGGGCTACCTGGGTGAGGGCGAGATAGTCGTCCTGTGGCGAAAATGCGCGGGATATGGCATCGTCGAAGCCCCCATCCAGGCGTCCGTACGAATTGGCCGGCGAGACAATGAGGTCGAATGTTGTCGCCGCGGGGACAAACTGTAATGCTACATTATGGAACTCATATGAGATGGATGGAGGGAGACCATATTTCTGCGCGGCGCTGATGAAAGCCTCATTGTATTGCTTTTGCATGCACAAGAGATGTATATGTGGAACTTGAGACAATGCACCCGTTTCATCCATAGAGGGTTTTACCAGACGGCTATGAATCGATAGGAGTGTAAGTTAGGGAGGTAGCGTTCGAAGATGCAGTCAGAAAGAAGTCTAATGTGGCTTTGTCGGAATGGCAGCTTGAAAATGAGCTTTCACACCAAATTTTTAGTCAGTTCTGATGACGTAGGTGAAAGGTAATGAGGTCAGTCGAGAGGTTAGTGCTGATATAACCAAGGGTCAGATTATACTCCTTTCGAGTCGGTCCTACGACCAATTCACCAGTGCACTAGTATTCACAACAAAGAGGTTCAAATTCGGTTATCCAGAAGTCGTATCTATCTAGCAAAAGGAGGCCGTATAAATGCCCGTTGGATCCGTAGATGCCTGAGGCATTGGAGTGTTGTGGTTAGGGGCATTTATCAGGGGCATTAGCGGCCCAATTACAAGTAGGGAATCAATGTGCGGATGCCACCAATCAGCGGTCGCATCCCGCGCTCGTTCGACGGTGCCATGATGGTTCTAACTATTGCTATACGCTTTTAATTCTGACTGCCTGCAATCCATCGCCGCCATTTGAGATAATCAGCGGCCTACTAGTTTTTCTCGAGATGACTTTGGGTCAACGACCGGAATGTACCAATACATCAATGACGCTTGCTTGATCCAGCTGAATCAAGCGAGCGGAAATTTTGTCGCATTTCTGGCTAACCGGCAGGAGCGATCCGCTCGCATTATGGAAATACGCTGGATGACTCACTCACTCGGCATCAGGCGGTCAACAGTTTGATTCGTCGCGGCGTGTACGACAGACCGAACGAGTCACGACTCACCATCGTCGGTTCGTGAACCCAGTGACCGTGAATGCGACGTCTCGGGACAACTGATATAAAAGGTTGCCAAGAATTTCCCGCAAGATGGTGATCATTTATTAATTTACTTTTTTGGAAAAACAAGCCATTCTCATCTTACCATCTCCCAACCCCATCTCGCGCCGTCCCTGTATCATTACTTTTACAGACATGTCCAGTAGAAAGCCACTTAATGTCCTCATTGTTGGTGCAGGCATTGCTGGGCCAGCGCTAGCGTTCTGGCTACAACGCCTCGGTCACTCAATCACCATTGTCGAGCGATGGGAGACTCTCCGCGTCGGTGGCCAGCAGATTGACCTTCGCCAGCAGGGCATCGAAGCCGCGGAATGTATGGGCATCCTAGAGGAGATCCGGCAACACGTTGTTGATGAAGCAGGCTTTAACGTCGTAAATGAAAAGGACCAGTCTATTATATTCTTCCCACGTTACAAGGCCGGCAGCAAGAGCCGGGGATTCTCTACCGAGTTCGAAATCATGCGTGGTGACCTGTGTCGTATTCTATACAACAAGACTCGAAGGAATGTCACCTACAGATTTGGCATCTCAGTACATGAGTTCGAAAATGTAGGCGATGTCGTTAAATTGACGTTTTCTGACGGGACTACAGAAGAATATGACCTGCTGGTGGGCGCAGATGGCCAGGGGTCAAGGATTAGACGAGCAATGTATAAAAACGAAGGCGGCGACGAACAATTCATGCGGCCAATTGGTTCTTGTGTCTGCTATTTTGACATTAAGCGGACTGCGGAAGACAAAGGACATGCAACGAGCTACATGGAGACTGAGCTGCGTTCTATACTTACGAGATGGCATAAGCCTGATGTTGGTCAAGTATACCTTTTTAAGAAAACAACGGATCAATCCGGCGGGAAGATAAAAGATGCACTGAAAGCCGATGTGGCCACGCAAAAGGCAGCTTTTGCTGATGTATTTGAGTCAGTTCGATGGAACAAGATTGATCGGATTCTCAGTGCCCTGGAAACATCAGAGAACTTTTACGCCCACGAGAACATTCAAGTCCGGGTCAACAAATCGTCGATAGGCCGCGTTGTTCTCCTCGGAGACGCAGGGTGTTGCCCATCATCAAGATCAGGCATGGGTACATCTGCAGCCCTAGTTGGTGCTTACGTCCTCGCTGGTGAGATTGCAAAGTGCGAAGGCAGCATCGAGGCTGCTCTGGAAAAATATGATACGACATTGCGACCATACATCGACAAAATACAGATTCTCAACAACAAGTTGAGTTGGCTGAGTCCGAATTCAATAGTCGGATTGAAGATGATGAATTTCGCTTTGAAGCTTGCAAACAGTCTCAATGTGCAAAAGTTTCTTCAGGGTCAGATGCTGGAGGAAGGCGAAGACTGGGCCATGCCCCGATATGAAGCACTGCACGAAGGAGGCCGATCAAACTCCTGAAGAATTGGGTATTATCGTCGAGTACATCACCACTCACTATTGGCGTGCTGTATGTTATGCACTCCTTCTTTCAGTAGCTTATACGCATTTTGTCCTCATCTATGATCACTAGAAGTTCTCACATGGGCCCGTTATTCTTTCTGTGTAACTTACGGCTGTCCCATCATTTTTTAATGCGCAATTGCATCGGTTTTCTTATGTAGCACCTATTTAATTCGTCTTGTTGTCTGTAGTCAACTATGGGCCATGAAGAGGAGTCGGCCTGCTACACTTTTGGGCGAACTTTTCATGTTAACGATAGTAGAGTCCTGCGTTATTTACCAGACTAATATCGACGATAGTAGCAAAGCAATTATTCGCACTAATAAAAAATCTAAACGAGATTTATTCGCTATCGCATTTTCGGCTCGCTCCCCAAGTTCCCTAAGGCAGCACAAAAGATCTCGAAGCAATTGCAGATGGTGTATTAGAACTAGGAAACGCTAAGTGGAATTAATCAAATTTGACCTGCTAAGGACACTGTCGAAGCGGGCCACTAGGTCAAAGGGGAAGTATGTGCGCCCCTTTCTGTTTGTTGCTTCTTTTCTTCTACTTTCACCTTCTATGCTAACACTTCAACAGGCGCGCCAAATAACATAGGTAGTTTTTCGCGCTGCTTAGTACCCCAAACGGCAAGACTTTTCCGAGAATGCCCGGAACATATCCCCAGCGCCTTAGCTCTCAAGAACCAGGACTTATATCGATCGATCAAGCATGAATTTTAGTTGAAGGTTGTTGAAACATCCTACCTCAAAGGGAGGTTGTGCCGACTGCCACCTGGATACTGTAGGTGGTTTGCGGTGGTGTTTTAGCCATCGGCCCACGAGATCATGTTCTGAGAGCTCTCATTATACGATCGAGTTGACGGTAATTCATCCAAACATACCCGTAAATTCACCTAAGCGGCTTATGAACGCTGTTTATAGGCCATAGGAAGCAACACTTGGTCTTTGTTGCGCTATATATATGTGCATGGAGTATTAATCTCGAGTGATAAATTGTGACCTGGCGAATACTAGTAGTCTCCTAACATCTCGTCGGTAATCACCACGGAAGGTCCACATCTCTGACCAGAGGATATGCGGGCGTCCCTTACAAAAGCTAACCTCTCTCGCCTACGGAGATGTACATCCATCCGCATAGCAGATTCAGACCATCCTGGAAACTCGTGCGGATTTACAAATTTAGAAGTTGGTCCATGCAAGTGCTCCTCACCTGGAGGGATTCCCCCCTTTTCCAACATTTCTGGCCATGTACGCCATGACTTTAGTGGATCAGGCTTAAGACCATACGCCGCAGCCTCGCGACCTTCAAGACTCATGATAAAATCCACGGCTGATTCGAGCGGTACCTGAATGGCTTCCGCTCCAACGCCAGTCAAATGACTCAGTATCTTGTCCGATACTGAGTGAAACGTGATAGGAGCGCTAAGGCCTTGTTCATGTCCTGTTCGAATTAAGTAGACCGGAAGTTTTCCGATTGATTTCCAGTCTTCGTTGTGGTAAAATGCTAAAGACGCCACAATTATGATGGCGTGAAAAAGAGGCTGTAAAATGTAGGATTCGTGATTCTCTTCCACCTCCAAGGATCTTTCATGAGTGCTGTTTGCGACTTCCTGCTTGTAGTGGCGGCGCAGCTCGCTGACAGTCTCGCAAATAGACTCGTTGAAGTATACGAGGCTATTCAAGGTTGAGTTTGAGGGAGGCCCTTCCTCGGCTGGCAGGCCAACTGGGGCAATAAATTTGCACAGAAATCGGCGCCATTCGAGCTCGCTTTGATATGGCCTGAACCAGCGTCGATACATATAGTTGTGCATGGCCAGCTTCAGGGTCCAAGAGCGACCTATGAAGTATAGAGGTACTGTCTTATTGCAGATGGCGGCAAACTCGTCAGGCGACAGGGAGAGGCAATCAGCGTGCTGAATGTCGGGGGAAAAACAGCGGGAGACTTCTTCCATATATAAGATGATGCGATGAGCGCCCTCTTCGTTATTTCTGTGCTCAAATCTTGCGACTTGTACCGCATTTGTTACCATTTTTGTATGGGCCGAATCCATCGTGAGTGGAGAAGATGTATAAATTGTCTGTTGTCGAAAAGGTGGAATTTATCAAAAGCTTTTTGACTTGCGTACTCGAGTAGACGGTGTTAATGAGGGAGAAGCAAGTGCTGATGTTGTGACGGAGGGGGGTGGCGCTTTATGTCATACATTTTTCCTCGGCAATGCGAGTGTGACCTTCCCACCCAAAATTTAGAGTTCCCAATTGACTCATAGTTAACTCGTCATTACGGACGTAAATGGTCAGTCGACCCATATTAATTCGTGCACGAACAAATCTTCAGAGCTTAGCTCGACTGTGGGGACTCGGCAACCTGTCCTTCTGAGCAAAAGCCTGCTTGGTAGGTCACGGGACCCACCAGACTCATCTTCTGATACAATAGTCAGGGAAAACGGAGCTTTGCCTGCGTTTTGCGAAAAATTGAGCAGGGCGGAGGCAAGCAGGGTGAAGCGTAGCTTCCCGCTTTTCCTCTCTATATTACTGACAGTAATGAGGCCGTCCCTAGAAGTCTAATTGGTCTAAATCTTCAATTTATTCGGCTATTGGTTGATCAAAATGTTTATATACTCCTTCCCTAAATGTAGGAAGGAGCTTGCTGCAGGCAGAAGCTAGCCGCAGGCGGCCCCCCAGCAGGGCTTCTAGTGGGCCCCCGGAGGAAAATAAAAAAAGATATATATAATATAATATAATAATAATTATGGTTAAACAATAGTAGATGAAGAAGAAGAAGAAGAA